>CAUYQG010299911.1:0-11030 GCA_963574415.1 Tarsius wallacei
CTTGGAACTTTAATTTTCTTTCTTTTTTTTGAGTTGGAGTCTCACTCTGTCGCCCAGACTGGAGTGCAGTGGCCGCTTCCGGCCACCGCAGCCTCGACCTGCTGGGCTCCGGCGATCCTTCCGCCTCAGCCTTCCGAGTAGCTGGAACTACAGGCGCACGCTACCACGCCCGGCTAATTTTTTTATTTATTGTAGAGATGAGGTTTCGCCTGCCCAGGCGGATCTCGAACCCGCGGGCTCAGGCAATCCACTCACCTCAGCCTCCCAAGGCGCGGGATTACAGGCTGAGCCACCGAGCCCGGCTACAATATTTTTAAGATGATCTCGGAGCATCCATTTTTCATTACTATACAAATTAGCTAAAATAAAGCTCAAATAACTGGGCTGCTACCTTCTTAAAAAGCAGAACAGAAATCAAAAGGGTGGAGACTAATCTCATCAATTCTGGGGCAAGAAGTTGGATAACATCAAAATAGTACATCTTATTAATTTTATAGATTTTTTTCCCATAAATGAAACAAAAGAAATTTGCTGAATGTCAAAGGCTTTTATCTATGAAAGAACAGTATAAGATCGCCAGCTCTGACACTGGACGTTAACTGATATCTTTGTGTTTCAGTGAAGACACTGCTTTCTTTATACCGTGATGTTTCATTGAATGAAAATTAAAGTTTCGGCCAGGCACTGTGGCTCAATCCTAGCACTTTGGGAGGCTGAGGTGAGAGGATTGCCTGAGCTCAGGGGTTCAAAACCAGCCTGGGCAACTTGGTGAGACATTGTCTCTACGATAAATCAAAAAATAAGCCAGGCACGGTAGCGCATGCCTGTAGTTCCAGCTACTTGGAAGGCTGAGACAGAAAGGTTGCCTCAGCCCAGCAGATCTAGGCTGTAGTGGCCATGAGCATGTGCCACTGCATTCCAGTCTGGGCAACAGAGTGAGACTCCGATTCAAAAAAAAGAAAGAAAATTAAAGTTCCAAGATATTTTATAAGAACAAACTTTGTGTAGCCATGCAGCTCATCATTTACTCACTTGGATAAATAATTCGCCCAGCTAAAGAATGTCTAGATCCTGGAGCACCAGAGTTGACAACCAAGTCCTCACTACACACTAGACCTGTTCTTTATCCCAGAAAGAAGGTTCTTGAAGAATGGCGAATGACGTTCCTGGATCGTGCCCGTGTAACTTTGGCTTTGATGACCAGGACAGGCTGAAGATGGCCCTCTCTTGGGGTTGAGGCCAGGAAGGGCCACCCCGGGGTGAGTGACACACTCCAGCTCTTGGGGACCGGAGTGCTCTCCCATTAGGCAGAGGCAGTGTCTGCTACAGGATGAGATCATCATGGTGGAGGGCACATCTGGTGTCCCTGATCACATTGCTTTGGGTTCTTCTGGCTTTCCTCCTCAGGCCAGGCATCGTGCTCACACCTGTAATCCCAGCACTCTGGGAGGCCAAGGTGGGAGGATCATTTGAGGCCAGAAGTTTGAGACCACCTGGGCAACATAGTGAGACTCTATCTCTATTGAATGAACGAATGAATAAAGGCACCCAACAGATGTTAGACTCTGGGACCCGTCATTCTTCATAGAGGAGAGATAGGTGCCTGAGTTAGCGAAGCGAGTGTGATAAGTTCCCCGAGTAGTTCTGAGTCGCCTGTGTAGCACAGCCTGTTCACTGTCTTCCCTTCATTTTAAATCATTCATGAGGAGAGAACAATCTAGGCTAATCCAAAATTAACAAGGGTGCCCATCATTGTTCCCTTCCTGACTGAGCCGATTACGCCCACACGTACCACGTTTTCTGCTGAATGTACAACTTCAAACTACATCTGAAGAGTTTTTCTTAAGTATGGTATAATTAATTGCCATGAGCCATGGCTAGGTTAAAATTCTGATTTAAATACTTTGGCAACTACATTTCTAATAGTCCTTACTTGCACCTAGTATAGCTAGAAAAGAGAAAAATAAAAATATATAGCTCACATTTTGTTATCCTATCCTATTCAGCGACTCAAGTATAAATTTGGAGAGAATGTCTTAGCTTTATTTACTTCTAAATGGCAATAGATACTAATAAATGCTAATCCCGGAGGCGGATTTGATTGTTTTAATCACCAAAAAGCCCAGTGGATTTTGTTAATTAAAAGGGTCTGGGCACAGTGGCTCATTTCTATAATCCCAGCACTTTGAGAGGCCGAGGTAGGAGAATTGCTTGAGCCCAGGAGTTCAGGACCAGCCCAGACAACAAAGCAAGACCTTGTCACTACCAAAAAAATCAAAAAATAAGCCAGGCAAACTAGTGTGTGCCTGTAGTCCCAGCTAACTGGGAGGCTGAGACAGAAGGATTGCATGAGTCCAGGAATTCAAAGCTGCAGTGAGCAATGATCACACCACTGCTCTCCAACCTGGGTGACACAGAGCAAGACGTTGTCTAGAAAATAATAATACTAATACACAGAAGGGGGGAAGATTGGATATATAGCTTATTCCTTCCACCAAGCACATTTTTTCTGCAAGAAATGCATGACATTTAATATTAGTAACTATATAAATGTCCTCCATGGTTCACCAAGTCTTTATTATCGCTCCACCACCACCAGCCCCCAGGCCCCAGCCCCCAAGCCATTTTATATATACCAGGACACAGTGGTAATAATCTTGACATTCCCCTTCTGTTTTTCTTACCCAAAACAGTTACTTGGTGGTTAATGTGTTTACAGCTCTCTTGTATGCTGTGCTTTCAAGCATTACGAATTCAAATTTGGCCAGGCGCAGTGGCTCAAGCCTGTAATCCCAGCACTTTGGGAGGCCGAAGCGAGAGGATTGCCTGAGCCCGCAGGTTCGAGACCAGCCTGGGCAACATGGTGAGACCGCATCTCTACAATAAATCAAAAAATGTTCACAAATTCCATAGGAAAGGTGCACTTGTCTTTGGGTCTCTCTCTCGTCATTTGGGTATTTTCCCATTGGATATTGGAAACTAAACCTTAAGTATAAAACACTTGTTTTTTTCCATAGGAAATCTCTGTCAGTCTTCTAAACTGTTATTTATTATCTTGGGTAATTACCACCCAGTCCACTGCCTTCAAAACCCTGATGTTTAACTAATTCAAGCGTGAGAAATCTTCCTGGTGGCTAGAGTTGAGTTCTTTTTATTTTTAAAAAGTGTTTTATGGGTCGGGTGTGGTGGCTCAGCCTACAATCTCAGCACTTTGGGAGGCCTAGGCAAGTGGATTGCCTGAGCCCAGGGGTTCAAGACCAGCCTGGGCAACTTGGTGCGATCTCATCTCTACAATAAATCACAAAAACTAGCCAGGCGTGGTGGCGTACATCTGTAGTTCTGGCTACTTGGAAGACTGAGGAGAAGGATCGCCTAAGCCCAGCAGGTGGAGGCTGCAGTGACCTTGAGCGTGCCACTGCACTCCAGCCTGGGCAACAAAGTGAGACTCCGATTCAAAAACAAACACAAACAAAAAAAACAAGTGTTTTATACTTAAGATTTAGTTTCCAATATCCAAGTGGAAAATACCCAAACGACAAGAGAGAGACCCAAAGACAAGTGCACCTTTTCTTACATCTGTAAGACCAATGTGGATGCCTGGCCATTCCGTAAAAGTTGCTGCCTACACCAACTCTCTGTGCCTTTTCCATGCACAGCATGGATGGAGCTTGGGCACACTGATGGGCACTGTTCGAGCTTTGGAGGAGAAACCAAGAGATGGAGGGGACATCACATCCGTTGGTGCCTACCTATGCATGATGACATAAAATTGTCACCAGGCATCTACACAGACGACTAAACAGTTCAGAAGTCAAAGGGGCTGTGTCTTTGAAGTCTGACCTCTTGTAAATAAAGCAACGAGGTCTGGAGAGGTTAGAAGCGACTTAAAAGTCACACAAGTCATTGGTGGCCAAACCAGGCAAGAAATCTGGTCACTGTAAAGGCCGGTTCCACGCTTGTTTTCTCCCGGCTGCTGTCACTGCCTGCCTCACACCTCTCAGGTCACCTTTCCTGGCTCTGTCACGAATATGAGAAAAATCAAGGGAAGTGGGGGAGAGAAGAATGTCGCCAGTGGTTTCGCAGTTTACACACGGGCTGCTTACCAGGGTCTATCATTCTTTCCTTCCCAGCCTTTGAGATCAATTCTATGCATTGTCTTTTAATATGTTTTATTCAAATTCTCTGTTCTTTTCAAGTAAACTAATTACACCCATTTTTTTTAGAGGGTGCCTATCCGTAGACCTAGTCTAGTTTCAGTCTAGTTTCTTCAGAGATAATTCCCTGACACTGATCAGGCTATTTTCTAAAAAACTGATAATGTTAACGTTGACAAAAACTTTTACTTCTGGCTGGATGCGGTGGCTCACACCTGTAATCCCAGCACTTTGGGAGACCGAGGCAGGAGGATCACTGAAGCCCAGGAGTTCAAGACCAGCCTGGGCAACACAGTGAGACCTCGTCTCCGAAACATCTGCCAAATAGACTCAGGAAAATGCCCAATACGGGTTCTCTACTAAGGTAATTGCCAAAGGGGACGGGGATGGTAAAAGAAAAACAACAGTCTTTATTACTTCTTTTTAATTGTTTAACTTTATTACTGTTGCACCATTTATACAATTACATATAATTTCAATGCATCCATTGTACATTTTTTTTGTTTTTTTATTGTTTTTTTTAATTTTTCCATTTTCCAATGAGTGGCGTGTTGGTGTCTGTGACACAGAATGGAAGAGCAACTGGAACTGCAATGAACGCAGACTTTTTTTTTTATTATTTATTTTTCATTTCCACTGACCCATAAACAGAACTACAGGTGCACCCAACCACGGACATGCATTAACTCGTCATGAGAAATCTAGGTAGGCTAAAGTAGGATGAGAGAATGTTTGTTACTCCCAAAAATATCTGGAGAGGAAGAACGGAGGCTTGGCGTCGAGATCCAGATGGACAAGCTTAGTAAGTGGGCTCTGTCTGAAAGCTGGCATTCATCCACGACATTAAAAAAATATCAAAATAAGAAAGGCCGGAACCGAAAAAAAAAAAAAAAACACACAGAAAATACTGCTCTCATAAAGATCTGATTGCCTTGGCACAGGCCCCGCGGGCAGCATCACCCAACACATCCCTCCCAACTCCCGGGCTGCAGAAGAAAAGCCATTCCGATCCTAGAGGTGGTGGAGGAGGGCGGGCGGCAGCCGGACAGGCGCGAACGCTGGGCTGCCCTCTCAGACGTGATCTTGGAAATCCAGGACTTCTCGGTCAAGTTGACTGAAGGTATATTAGATATTTCCCCACAAAAATACTATTTGGATTATCCCCACCCCCTCCCTCCCTGGATGGGACATCCTTTATTCCCCCCCTCTTGGGCAATACGTATCATTACTTCAAATTTGAAACAAGTTAGTATAGGACACAGAGAGAGCGAGAGAGGAGAGAGAGAGGGGAGAGGAGAGAGAGAGAGAGAGAGAAAGAGAGAGAGAGAGAGAGAGAGAGATTAAGTGGAATTATCATCTTTTCCCCCATCGGCTGTCCTTGTCACTCTTTCGCTGCTACGGTTTGATCGGAATTAGCTGCCGGGGTCTCGACGGGCTTGGGCTCTTCCTGGGGGGCTGCGGGGGCCTGGGCCTTGGCCGTGGAACTGGGGGCTTCCGAGGCCGCGGGGGCCTCCTTGGAAGAGGCAGCCTCCGCGCTGCCGGGTTTTGAGTCTGAGGCCGGGGCCCCGTCGCTTTTCGTCTCCTGGGCGGCAGGCGCGGCGGGAGCCTCAGTCTTTTTGGGGTCCCCTTCCTCCTTGCCCGGCTCGCCCCCCGCGGCGGGGGCCGCGCTCTCGGCGGCGGCCGGGGCGGCCTCGGCGGCCTTGGGGGCCTCGCCGCCGGCAGCGGGGCCGGGGGCCGCCGGCTCCGGCTCCGGGGCCTGGGGCGGCTCGGCCTTGGCCTCGGCCGCGCCCTCCGTCTTCTCGGGCTCCGCCTTCGGGGCCTCCTCCTTGGCCTTCTCGCCCTCCGGCTCCTCGGCCTTGCCCTCGGCCTCCGCGGCGGCCGGCTCGGCCTTCTCCTTGGCCTCCGCGGGCTCCGCGGCCGCCGGGGCCTCGCCCTCCTTGGCGGGCCCCTCCTCTTCGGCGCCCGCGCCCTCGGCCTTCTTGTCCTTGTCCTTGGCCTTCTCGTCGTTCACATTGTAGCCCTTCTTCTTCTTGCTGAGCTTGCCTCCCATCTCGGAGTTCTGCAGCCAAACACAAAACAGACAGACGGGTTACTGGCGGGCTCCAGGGGGCGCCCCGGGGGCCAGACATCGTGCCGCCGTCGCGCAGGCCGGCCGGGCGGCCAGGGGGATGGCGCGGGCCAGCGGGGCCACACGGCAAGACCCCACTGCTAGGCGGATAAAGAATAAGCCGGGCCGAGGGGCGTGTGCCTGCGATCCCAGCTCTCTGGAAGGGTCAGGCGGGAGGGCGGCTTGAGGCCAGGGGTTCGAGACCAGCCCGGGCAACACAGTGAGACTCCCTCTCTGAAAAGATAGGAAAAAAAAAAGCCAGGTGTGGCGGCGCGTGCTCGAGGCCTCACCTACTCAGGAGACTGAGGTGGGAGGACCTCTGGAGCCCTGGAGCTCGAGGCTGCGGCAAGCCATGATCATGCCACGGCACTCCCGCCCGGGTGACAGAGTGAGATCTTGTCTCAGAAATAATAAAACAAGGATCTCAGTGAAGGGGATTTTTCCAGAATAAATTTTTTTTAAAAGAATCAAAAAAAGAAATTAAGGCGCTTCTAATCACAGCAAGTGGAGGGAATAAGTGGGAATCAAAAATCAGTGATTAGAGACACAGCTTGTCAGTCCTGGAGAGGGGAAGTTGTTTCTTCTCTGCCTTCCCCGGGTCTAACTCGGACACCGAGTATTGATCAATGTACAAAATGGCCGTCCCTGCCATTTTAGATCTATGCCAGAGCTAGTCAAAGGCTTCATAATTTAAAAAAATACTCTCTGGCGAGATGACACAGGTGCAATAAAGCACAAATCACAGATTTCTAGAAAATAAGCTCAAGCTACAAACTCTTTTAAAACCCTGCCCCCCCCCCCCCCCTTAGGCCAAGTCCAGGTCTATCAGCAGAATTGTAAACCACTCCTAGACTAGCCTTTAAAAAAAATCCATCTAGAATAGAAAATGTGCTGCTTATTCACTAGGGTCCTTGACATTATGATTCATGACAGTGAAATAACCTACACACACACACACACACACACACACACACACACACACACACACATAATATGAACAAACACAACTTCAAAGCCGTAAGGCAAGCAGGATCCAGTCTATCTTATTATCAAGCAGAAGCAGTTATGAAAAGTATAGTGACCCCAGCTATTTTTAGTTTGCTAGTTGTACCTAACTTGTATTCACTGCTTTGAGGTATTTTTAGCTGAAAAAAATAGTTCCATAGTAATATAAGGTTTTTCTTTCATATCAATTTCCTGATTAGAATTCCAACTATACATGCGAGTTCAGTGGCCAGTAACAGCCTTTTGCACTGAGTTAAGCCTCTGTCTTGAGGCCACTACTTTCATTCGGGCAGAAAAAGCTCTCCTTGTATTTGAATCCTGAATTTTTCTCCTCTGGTACCAAAGCATTAAACCAGATAAATAATACATTATAAATTTATAAATAATACATTTCATCCAGAACCACGGCCAGAGCTAAACGGGCTCTTGTCTTTGTTGGAGTCTTTTTTTTCTTTCTTTCAGCACATTTTTATGTCATCACGTATCAGTGAGAACCCACTGAAATGCTCTTGCAAGGAAAATCGGTTGCTCTTCCTCGATGAAGTATGGCAGAAATCACATTCAACTCTGCTCTTCATCCCCCAAAGATAAGAAAAGCCCAGGAGAAGGTGGGAGCCTTGCCCTGGGCCCCACAGAGGTTGGCAAGTACAGGGGACATCGGGTCTGGCCAGGTCCGGATCTACGGGCACAATCGTAAACCACTCCTAGACTAGCCTTAAAAACAAAATCCATCTAGAATGGAAATGTACTGTTTATTCACTAGGATCTTTGGCATTATGATTCACGACAGTGAAATAACCTACATTTATCTGATTTAAAAGTCAGCTTTTGGGTAAAAGAGAACTTCTCTTCGTCAAAATTTGTTTCACCACTCTCTACACTAATTTCCTGTCTGGAAATGACTTTAATAGTTGGGGGAGAAAACAGCAATAAACTGAAAGATGACTAAGCACTGTTGCTATTCCCAAGGAAAGTCTTTATTAAAATGTCATCTAAGGAAGAATTCTCTTACATGCCTTTTTTTTTTTTAAAGGACAGGCTTTGGTCATAACCCACTTCAGACATCCAGTGGGCCTGGCCAGGTCCGGGTCTACGGGCCAGGCGCAGTGGCTCACACCTGTAATCCCAGCCCTTTGGGAGGCCCAAAGCAGGAGGACTGCCTGAGCCTAGGAGTTCGAGACCAGCCTGGACACCATCGCAAGACCTCGTCTCTACAAAAAGTAAAAAAATTAGCCAGGCATGGTGAGCCCAGGAGGCCAAGGCTGCAATGAGCCATGATTGTACCACTGTGCTTCAGCCAGGGCAACAGAATGAGACCCTGACTCAAACAACAGCAGCAAAAAAGTAGAACTATATATAGCAAAAAATACAGTTAAATATACTTTTATCCTATAAGCAATCACAAATCAAAAATAAAAATATGAACAAATAAACTGGACCAATATTTTAAATTATAGTGTATAACTCCACTGAATTCTCAGTGAGTCAGTATACATGAATGGTCTATGCCAAGTATAATTTCAGCTATGATATTTTCAGATACATTTGGGTACATGAGGTTGAGCTGAATAAGAGGCAGGAAACCTGACAGGTCTGCCTTTAGAATCTTCTCCCGATCCCAGTAATAGAAGCCCATAAACCAACTTAGAAATTCCAGATGGTGAGATACAGGTAAGCGCATGGTGCTCTGTACGACACGGGGGTGCCGCCTTCTGACACCCACAGCATGAAATTCTATACAGCAATCCCAGAGGCTTACAGCCATGTTGGATTACAAGCCTAAAATCTGAGTTGCTAAAATTGGTCTTCTGAAACACAGTCGAGGCCACATGCTATTCTTTGTTTGAAGCCCAGCTGCGCTTCCTTTCTGGGTCACAAATGAACACACATAATCAAATCGTAAGGAAGAAAATGTGGCCCAGTCCTGTTTGTTTTTCAAACACAAAGTTAACCAACGCCCCCTGCTTTTTGTTAATTTACCTGTGTTAGTTACAGCGAGGTATCAGACAGAGGCTTATAGAATTCACTAGAGCCCTGTAAAAAAAAAAAAAAAACAGGGTTGTCTGGTTATTTCCCAAGACAATATGGGTGAAGAGACCTTGCCTACACCCAGAGGCAAATTAAAATTACGATTTAAGACTGACAGAGGTGGGAAACTATGGGGGGGAGGGGAAGGGAGATGGGATTCATGGTAGTCAATATCTGTCTGGGGACGGGAAGACACCTCTTGTCAACAAGGGTGCCTGAACGAAGCATATTTGTATACCGAATCCTTGACTGTACCCCACAATATCATAATAAAAAAATACTGATTATATAAAAAGAAAAGTCCTGGAAATAGACGCAGGTGCTCAGAGGGGTCAGAAGTGAGGTCAGGGCCCACCTCAGCATTCCCAGCACTCAGACACCGACAGCTTCACAATCTCTGCCTCTAATTTTAGCCCTTAACCATGTGCCGCCTGGTGTGTTTTAGCAGTTTCATATGTGTCTGTCTCCCTGTGGTCTCTGCAAGGAGACAGTGAGCTCCTGGAAGCTCATAATCCAGGGAGAGAGACAGATGAGTAAACAGATGACTCCAACACGCCGTGCTAAGTGCACAAGGAGGTGCTTATGGAGGGCCGTGGGAGCCAAGGAGGGAGTAGGTATTTCTGCAGGGAGGGGTGCGGCTGGACAAAGGAGGTGATGTGTCAGCTGGACCTGGGAGGTGAGTAAGTGTTGTTAGGAGGTGCAGATGGCATTCCAGGCCAAAGGAACCGTGTACGCTGCTCAGGGAAGCGAGAAGATGCCTGTGTTGACGGAGTGTTCACCCAACAATTGCCCAAACGAATCCCAGTTCCTTACACGTCCGGGGCCCCACCCCTCCTGTCTGTGTGGAGTCCTCGTCACCTGTCAGTGGGACTGTAACCTTCTAACTCGTCTCCCTGCTTCCTCCCTTGACACCTTATACTTCAATTTTCACAAGGCAGCCAGAGTGATCTTGTAAAAGCATAAATCGGATTATGTCCCGTCCCTGCTCCAAACCACTCAGTGACTTTCAACCACATTTGGGACAAAATTCAAACTCTCTTGACGTGGCCCGCCACCCTTGTGCCAACTGTCTGGGACGATCTCATGTCCTCAGCCCTTCACCTACCACGTCACCCACACAGACCTCGTGCTTTTTCTTGATCGTGCCCAGCTTATGCCTCCTCACAAGGCTCTGCCCTCACTGTTCCCCCTGCTGGGAGCACTCCTAACTCCGTCCTTCACACGGCTGGCCCCACCTTGTCATACAGGTTTGTGGCAAACCCTGTCGGGTGCCACCCCACAATTTTTTCTGCCTTCTTCCTTGCTAACACAACTTGGGTTTTGTTCAAGGGCAATAGCCTGGTCCTGCCCAGGCCCCTGGGGGGTAAATCTGGATCTGTCTAAACCAAACCATGGTATAAGAGGACATTGAAAGAGACTTGCTCCATGGTCTTGGCCTTCTGACTGTAGACTCAAGATGAGGACAATGGTTGGCAAACAGTTCTAGTAAGAGCCCTGTGGACCTGCAGGTATCTTCTCTGGGCTTACCAAAAGAAAAAAACTAGTCTCTCACCCATTACCCCAACAGGCAATAAAAAGAGACCAGCCTGGTGGCTCACACCTGTAATCCCAGCATGTTGGGAGGCTGAGGCAGGAGGATCACTTGAGCCCAGGAGCTAACAGCCTGGGCAACGGAGTGAGACCCTGTCTCTATCTTAAAAAATAATAATAATGAAAAAATAATTTATTTTTATTTT
>CAUYQG010299912.1:0-11064 GCA_963574415.1 Tarsius wallacei
TGGGAGGCTGAGGTGAGTGGATTGCCTGAGCCCATGGGTCCGAGACCCGCCTGGGCAACTTGGCGAGACCTCATCTCTACAATAAATCAAAAAATTAGCCGGGCATGGTAGCGCGCGCCTGTAGTTCCAGCTACTTGGAAGGCTGAGGTGGAAGGATCGCCAGAGCCCAGCAGGTTGAGGCTGCGGTGGCCAGGAGCGGCCACTGCACTCCAGTCTGGGCGACAGAGTGAGACTCCAACTCAAAAAAAAAAAAAAATTCATTAGTTCAAATTTAAAGTCTAGGAAAGAAATGTGACTAGAAAACATAGCTGGGATCAAAGCCATGATTTATTTTAATAGAGGTCTGAAGGATACTGAGACAAATTCGGTGGGGGTAGAAGAAATTTAGGCAAATATGTTACATCTCAGAATTTGGAGAAGTACTGCTGAGTTTGGATAACTTTAGAACAAATAATTGGCCGTTGACCTTGGTAGCATGTTGGTCAATGGTAAACTTGGTAAGAGAGCTTTGGAATAATGGAAATAAAAAGCCAGTTGGAATGGGTTGAACTGTTAATTGGTAGGTGAGGATGTTGTGACAATCAATATAGTTTAGTTGTGGAGCAGAGCAAAGAATTGGAGGACAATATAGGCTCAAAGAAGGATTTTTTAAAATTTATTTTCATTTAAGAATTTTTTTTTAGGCCGGGCTCAGTGGCTCAGCCTGTAATCCCGGCACTTTGGGAGGCCGAGGTGAGTGGATTGCCTGAGCCCACAGGTTTGAGACCTGCCCGGGCACGTTGGCGAGGCCTCATCTCTACAATAAATCAAAAATTAGCCAGGCGTGGTAGCACGTGCCTATAATTCTGGCTACTTGGAAGGCCGAGGCAGAAGGATCGCAGGAGCCCAGCGGGTCGAGGCTGCAGTAGCCGGGAGCATGCCATTGCACTTCAGTCAGGGCGACAGAGTGAGATTCCAACTCAAAAAAAAAAAAAAAAATTTTTTTTAGAGTTGGGGTCTCACTATGATGTGTTAGCTGGAGTATAGTGGCTATTCACAGGTCTGATCACAGTGCACTACAGTCTTGAACTCCTGGCCTCAAGTGATCTTCCTGCCTCACCCTCCCAAGTAGCTGGGACTACAGGCACATGCCCTTACACCCAGCTTCAAAGAAGGATTTTTAAAAGAAAGATTTTTAAAAGATGGGTGTAAGACATGTTTTATGTCTATGGGAAAATTCCCAGAAGAACGGAAGAAATAGAAGATACTAAAAAAAAAAGAAGCTGGTTGCTGGAGCAAAGTATGTTATATCCAATACAGAGAAGAGGGATTGTCCTTAGTCCCAGTCAGTAATACTTTTTTCTTTCTAATAGGAGGGAGGGCAGAATGTGTGATTGAAAGCCATCTGAGATAGGCTGGTGGCATTGGTTTCAGGCAGATGAGGAAGTCCTTTCTCTGTGACATAATAAGGTGAGCATAGCTGAAAGTAGATGTGTAAGAATTGGAGAAGTATGAGGGGAGATCCCCCCCAAAATGGAATTTATGTATTAAAAAGTTGTCTTACAGGTTTAGACTTCAGTCACTAAGTCTTACAGGTTTAGACTTCTTTCAGCCGCTAAACCGTACAAGTTTAGACTTCAGTCACCTTCAAAGTGCTCTCCATTCGATGCAATACTCCTATTAGTATGCTTTTTCCATTGTTCAGAACAGTTTGTGGACTCATCAATTTTGATGCCTTTTAGTGCTTCTGCCATTTTTGGTTTCATTTCTTCCACATCGGCAAAACATTTCCCTTTGAGGACTTTTTTCATCCTGGGAAACAAACAAACCAAAAAAGTCACTCGGGGCAAGATCATGTGAATAAGGAATGTGGGGCATGAGGGTCATGCTGTTTTTGTCAAAAACTGCTGACCACTCAGCACAGTGTGGGCAGGTATATTGTCCTGGTGGAAGAACCAGTCACCTGTTTGTCACAACTCAGGATGTTTCTTTCTCAAATCATGATGTAAATGGTCAACTAAAATTTTTATCTGGAGGTTTTGAGAAGGTTGAAGGTGACTTAAGTTTAAACATGTAAAAATAAATACACAATTTTTAATAAATAAATTCTGGGCTTTTTGTGTTCTCCCTGTATAGTTATGTACTGTATAACACCATTTCAGTAATAACATTTTAGTCAATGACAAACTACATAGATGATGGTGGTTCCATTATTTTATAATGGAGCTTACAAATCTCTATTGAGTGGTAAAGTTGTAGTGCAACACATTATGTCTAGATGTGCTTAGATAAACAAATGCTCACCATTGTGTTACAGTTACCTACAGTATTCAGTACGGTAATATGCTTATACAAGTTTGTGAATGTCAGAGTTTGGATGTGGTTTGTTTGACCCCTCCAAATCTTATGTTGAAAATTGATTTCCAATGTTGGAGGTAGGGCCTAATGGGAACTGTTTGGGTCATGGGGGTGGATCCCTCATGAATAGATTAATCCCCTCTTGGGAGGCAGTGAATGAGTTCCTGCTCCATTAGTTCCTGTGAGAACTGGTTGTTAAAGAGAGTCTGGACCTTTCCCACCCTTGCTTTCTTTCTCACTCTGTGATCTCTGGACACGTTGTCTCCCTTCCCCTTCTACCATGAGTGGAAGCAGCCAGAGGCCCTCACTAAGTACAGGTGCCAGTGCCATGTTTCTTGTACAGCCTGCAAAACCATGAGACAAGTAAATCTCTTTTCTTTATAGATTACCCAGCCTCAAGTATTCCTTTGTAGCAACACTAAGTGGAGCAATAGGTATACTATATAGCTTAGCTGTGTAGTAGATCAGACTGTCTAGATTTGTGTATGCATACTCTGATGCTCTCACACAACAAAACTGCCTAGTGATGCATTTCTCAGAACATATACCTGTCATTAAGTGACATATGACTGTATTTGAGGAGGTTGGCAAGGTGTGAAATAGTCATCTCAAAAAATGGAGAATAAATTTACTAGCGAGATGAAGTAGGCTTAAGGTTTGTGGTCATAAACTTGCTGTGAGTGGTGGCAAGTCAGCTGTGTGGTTTTTATCCAATAATCTTCTGTTTAGATGCAGAGAGGAATACATGAATAGTTGGATCTAACCAGGGATTGGGGTTTTACCAGATGAGTTAGACTAAGGGAAAAGGGGGCAAGGGAATTAAGACTTTTTGGAAAGGACTGTGTATAGTATTGGACCATAGGATCTAATCTGGCTTAGGAGGGAAGAAAGGTCATGAGGAGGAGTATGGGTAGTGAAAAAGTGGTAGGATCAGCTTGTTAACTGAGACCTTAAGGAGGTTGGAGAATTGCTGGAGTGGGAAAACTAATAGTGCAAGCAAACTCTTGATGGCGTGGTAATAGAATGTTTGACATTTTTGTAGGTGACGATTGTGTTAGGATATGATGCTAAGTGGGTGGTTTAGGTGAAGTGGTGAGAAAATATAGTTGGTGCTAAAAGCTTTAAAAACAAAGAAAGACCAAAGTGTTGGATCTCTGTGGATGTTGAAGTCAAGAGTGTTAAGACTGATGATGGAGATGAAGCCAAGGAGCCCTGTGCTTAGACAGTAGGAGGTCAGCAGGTCATGTCTGCAGCTTGGGTGGAGGAAATAGGAGTACTTTGGAAGATGTACTGGGAAGCAAAGAGGTTGCCTGGAAGGTCCCACGCTGTATGGTGGTGGGGAGCAAGGAGGTTGCTTGCTCCTGCTGAGGGATATGAAAGGTAAAAGAAAAGCTTTTGCTACAGAAGCAGTGGTACTCTCCGGGGCAGTCAAGTTTCATTCAGAGCACCAGGGTAAAGGGAGCATCACAAGCAAGAGGGTGAGTAAATAGAGGCGTTTGCTGAGGATAGCTCATGACTTCCAGGGCTTGGGAGAACAATGAAGAGTATGTGATAGGATCAGAAAGAAAAACAGATCTACTGAGCTGGATTGGGGCGCCCCACAGGAAGGCATGAGCATCTGGTGATGATTGAGGTGAATGAGGATGTGAACCAGGATGAAACTATTCTGGAAGTCTCTTGAAAAAAACAGGGTAATTAGTTAAATCTTTAAGACAGAGCAGTAGTTCTCAGGCCTGGTAGTGCATCAGAATAAACAGTTTACTGAGCCCTGCCTCCAGAGTTTTAGATTCTTAGCTCTAGGTAGGCCTGGAACTTTTAACATTTCTGGTAAATCCTCAAGTGATGCTGATGCTGCTGGTCCAGAGACCATACTTTGAAAGCCATTTGTCTAGAGAAACTAGTTGTGGCTACTAAGTTGTGTACTTGAACGTAGTTCAGGATGGCATGTGGTCTGGGAGATGGACAGAGGTTTCCTTGGGACAGCATTTCTTTGACTTTGGCAGTTTAAGGAGGAAGTTAGTTTATGATAATTTATTTATTATTAAAATTTTGTATTATTAATTTATTTATTTAAAGATCAGGGGAGTCTCACTTGTTGCCCAGTTCAGTCTCTAACTCCTGAGCTCAAATGATCCTCCCTCCTTAGCCTCCTATATAGCTGGGACTACAGATGTGTGTCACCATGCCTGGCTCTGATGATTTTTTGAGGGATAATAATTGCCAAGTGATGTAGCTTGATTATCAGCAAACATTTATTGGATACCTATTTTAGGCAGCAAAATGAAGATACCAATATCTGTAAAGTTTTTTCTTTCTCAAGGACAGCAGAGTAAAAGGACATAGAGGTTCAGTAGATAAATAGCCACACATTGTAACAAAGACTACATAGCAGTTGGCAAGTGGTATAAGTAGTTGTCGGCAGGAGTTCAGAAAAGTGGGTAATCACTGAAGAAAGGATAGTTTGGGAAAGTTTTTTGAAAGAGGTGTGACTTAAGCTAGATTCTGATAGAACGAAATGGAGACTAGCCACATAGAGAACAGGCATAAGCAAAGGTGTGGTGTCAAGAATGAACATGAAACTGACAACTTCTCATGAGCCCCATTGCTTTTATCTTGGCCCAAGCTACCATTATCTCTTGTCTATTTTATTATAATAATTTTCAAACTAGCCTCACTGCTTCTGTTCCTCTTCCCCACCTCTCTCCCCAAAGTCTTTCCACAATACAATACAGCAGCCAGAATGATCTTTTTATTTATTTATTTATTTTTTTGAGTCAGAGTCTCACTCTGTCGCCCAGACTGGAGTGCAGTGGCCGCTCGCGGCCACTGCAGCCTTGACCTGCTGAGCTCCGGTGATCCTTCCGCCTCAGCCTTTCCAAGTAGCCGGAATTACAGGCATGCGCTACCATACCCAGCTGATTTTTTGATTTATTGCAGAGATGAGGTCTCGCCAAGTTGCCCGGGCGGGTCTCGAACCCGCAGGCTCAGGCAATCCACTCACCTCAGCCTCCCAAATCGCGGGATTACGGGCTGAGCCACCGAGCCTGGCTTAGAATGATCTTTTTAAATGTCACACTGTATTGTTTCTGTGCCCAGAACTCTTCAGTGGCATCATGTCTTACTCAGCCTGAAAGTCAAATATTCCACACTGGCCCATAAGACCTCATATGATCGGCTCTTCTGGCTAAGTCTTTGACCTCATTTTTTTCCTACAATTTTCATCTACATACTACACTGGGATTGTATTGACTTTCTCATCATTCTTTGAATATATCAAGTACACCCTTTGCCCCAGGGCCATTGTATCTACCCATCCCTCTGCTCTTTCCCTAGGTATCAACATGACTTCCTTTCTTGTTTACGTGAGATCCGTACTCAAATGTCACATTGTCCTGAACATCCAGTATAAATGTTAACTCCCTACCCCATTGTACAGCATTTTCTACACCCATTTCCACAGCTTTATTTTTCTCCATAACACCTACCACCATGCAACATGCCATGTATTTATTTATTGTCTTTCTTCCCCCATGAAGGCACTGGTGTATCCTCACTGCCTAGAAAGGTGCCTGACATATAGCAGGCACTGATTGGACATTTGTAAAGTGAAAAGAAGGAAGGAAGGAAAGTTTGGGGAATAATGAAGAGACCAATAATGTTGAAAGGGCAGGAATGGAAGAGATGGTTTGATGAATAAATTGGAGGATCTTGAGTTACTAGGTCACTATTCTGTAGAAAATAAGGAAGTATTGAAAAATATTTAGTACAGCAACATTTAGCCCTCTTGAAATACAGATGGTCCCTGACACTTATGCTGGTTCAACTTACGATTTTTTAACTTTATGATGAGTTTATTGGGGGTATTAAATACATTTTTGACTTAGGATGTCTTCAACTTATTGTGGGTTTATCAACAAAACATAACCCCATTATAAGTTGAGGAGCATCTATGCTGCTTTGCAATTTGGTTGAGTGGATGGGATGGTTTGGGGAAGGACTAGAAGCACAGAAATTAGTTACCATTATAATTGTTCAGGTAGGAGGTAGAGGGCCTTGAGGTCAAGGTTTGTCAGTGAGAATAAAATTTTTAAGTAGTTAGAGAAGAAGGTCTCATTCATGAGAGCTAAAAGATGGTAAGCTTCAGTTGTATAAGAAAACTGCCTTGACTATTTTAAAATGACATTTAACCTTAAACAAGTATTTTTTGTCATGTTTCAAACCAGGATATGGAATTTTGTCATTGTAAAATTTATAAATTAAGGAATAAACTTTCAGTCAAGTAAGGGAATACTTATTTTTGTAGATTTTAAATTGTCTGTTTGCAGGGGTAGAAAATCAACATGGCCAAAGCATATGTATTGACAAGGTGTGTAGGGAAGATGGGAGACTACCACTTCCAAGATACATTTTCTCAGATTCTTTTCCTAACAACAAGAAAAGTACCTTTTAGGAATTGTAGTCTTCCTTTACTAATTCCCTTTTCTTTTCTTGGCCTTGGAAATATGAACAGTCATGCACCACATAATGATATTTCAGTCAATGATGGACTGCATCACGATGGTGATCCCTTAAGATTTTAATACCTTGTTTTTACTGTCCCTTTTCTATGTTTAAATATGTTTAGAAAAAATATGTTTAGATACCCAAATATTTCCCATTGTGTTACAGTTGCCTACATTATTCAGTACAGTAACATACTGTACAGGTTTGTAGCCTAGAAGCAATAGGCTAGACCATGTAGCCTAGGAGTGTTGTAGGCTAGACCATCTAAGTTTAAGTACACTCTATGATGTTTACACAACAGAGAAATCACCTAATGCCACATTTCTCGGAAGGTATCCCTGCTGTTAAGCGATGCAAGACTATATTGCTTTTAAAACTTGTGAAAGCATTGCATTCTTGTTTAAAATTAATATCCTTCTCCGAATGAGCTTCCCAGTAGCTAGGACTACAGACATGTGTCATCACACCCGGCTAATTTTAAAATTTTTTGTAATGAAGGGGAGGTCTCATTATGTTGCTCAGGCTATTCTTGAACTCCTGACCTCAAGCGATCCTGCCGCCTTGGCCTCCCAAAGCTTCATTATTATTAAATAAGAGAACATATATTACTTGTACTATAAGGCAAGCATAGAATAGACATTCCACAAATATTGGATGAAAGATTAATTAGATATTCTAGCTGTAATGAACTGTCTATGTAGTAAAGTATCCAACTAAAATATTGGGTTTAGGTTTCACTTAACTAAAATATTTAGGTACTGTACAGTCTTATTTGTATATTACTTGTATGGTTATATGGTGTTTTACTTATTTAAATCTAGACCATTAATTCAGAGGTTAAATGAATCAAGCCCTACCTTTCATTGTCTGTCAAATTATGTGAGATGAACCCTTTAATCACTGGCCTTTCTTAGCAAGATTCCCATATCAGTGAAAATCAGAAATAACAGGATTATGGTTTCATTGTGCATCGTATCATATGTTACTTACATTCTGTCCCTGGCTGAGTCACTCACCTGCTGTGTGATTATTCACAGTCGTATGATCTTTATGTTCTTGTGTCTCATCTGTAAAATGGGAATGATTATTTCCCAGTAGCATTGTTAAATGTTCTTCCTCAGACAAACTGACATCTAAATAAAAATATTCTTAATGATCTGTTTATTCTGTTTATTGTGTAATTCTTGTAATTGCCATTTAGGTCAAAAACATTTCATTGCTATTAATTATTTTTTAATACAAGTTAGACTGAAAGTCTCACTAAATAGAAATGCCAAAGGCCAGAGATAGGACGGGTTGTGGCGCATGTGTTTGGGAGGATCAATTACTATTGTGTCTATTTTCCCACCTGCTGTATTTCACAATTTGTAGATGTTTCCTTTTTTTTTTTATTTTTATTTTTTGAGTTGGAGTCTCACTCTGTCACCCAGACTGGAGTGCAGTGGCCACTCCCGGCCACTGCAGCCTCGACCTGCTAGGCTCTGGCGATCCTTCCGCCTCAGCCTTTCAAATAGCTGGAACTACAGGTGCACGCTGCCACGCCCGGCTAATTTTTGATTTATTGTAGAGATGAGGTCTCACCAAGTTGCCCAGGCGGGTCTCGAACCCACGGGCTCAGGCAATCCACTCACCTCCGCCTCCCAAAGCGCGGGATTACTGGCTGAGCCACCAAGCCCGGCTTGATGTTTCCTTTTATCCTTTTGTTTTCTTATTTGCTTTCATTAAATTAAGTTTATTAAAAATAATTTTTCTGGATTCAGTGAAAATCAAACTCTGTTTTGTGTGTTGCTCCATACCATGTTGCTCTGACTCAGTTGGATGTTTGCAGATTAACATTCAGTACCAGAGAAATTTTCAAGATTGTTAAAGAAAACTGGGATTGGAATGGATAAGAAAACAGAAATTCCCAATGCCTCCCATGTAGGAGGCACTGAGGCAGGTGCTTTCATAACTATTATCCTATTCCATCTTACGAAGGGCAAGCAAGATTCAGACGCAACAGTCTTGCTTCAGAGTCAGTACTCTTAACCAGTATGCTATAATGCTTTCAACTAGTCTATGTTAGGCAGCATCTAAGATGATCCCCAGTGATCCCTGCCCCCTGGTATTCATGCCCTTAAGTATTCTCTTTGCATTGAGTGTATGCTGGATCTAACAACTCACTGAATGAATAGAATATGGCAAAACTGATGAGATGTCACTTCTAAGATTTGGTGACAAGGAAGCTGTGGCTTTCATCTTGGGTGCTTGTCCTCCCTAGTTTTCTTTCTCAGAGCTCCTACGCTGGGAGAAACACACTGGCTGGGTTACGTAGCTTCATGGAAAGGCCCACATGGTAAGGAGCCAATGGTGTCCAGGGCCAATAACCAGTGAGGACCTGAGGCCTGCCAATAGCCAGGTGAGTGAGCTTGGCAGTGGATCCCTATTGGCCAAGCCTTGATGACTGCAGCCCTGGCCAACACCTTGATTGCAGCCTCATGAGAGACCCTGAGTCAGAGGTACCTAGCTAAGCCAGTTGGATTTCTGATACACACATACTGAGATAATAAATATTGTCTTAAGTTGCTGTGATTAAGAGTGAGTTGTTACATAGAAATAGATAACTGCCGATTTTGGTCCCAGTAATGGGGTGCTTTGTAGTACAAATCCAAAATGTGGGAGTGACTTTGGAACTGGGCAGTGGACTTTGAGGAGTTAGTGAAAGATGAGAGTAACCTGAATATGTTATTTGTAAAAATTGGGACTTTGGAGGATATTGTCATGAGGGCTTCAAGAAACTAGAGGAGAGGGGAGCCTTGTTATGTAGTGGCAAAAAGTTTAGCAACACTATCATTTGTAGTTTTGTGGAAAGCAGTAAGTTGTCTAACAATGGGAGATCTGGATAAGTAAACTTCCAAGCAAAACATTGCAGGTGCCCCTGCTTCCTTCTTGCTGCTTAAAGTATGAGGCGAGAGAAATTGAGGGAAGCACTGTTTAAAAAGGAGCCAGAACTTGATGGTTTTGAAAAGCCTCAGCCTTTCTGGATGTCAAATGATGATAAAATTAGGACATGACAAAGATCAGTTCAAGAGCATTCCCAGTAGAATGGTGGTCTAAAGATACAGCTAAGGGTGTGACTGTAAAGCCTTTTCTTAAGACCTGAGCAAATCACAGGTCGTGCCTTGGGGTACTTCCAGTTACATAAAAGTTCTCTCAATGGCTTCTAGCTATTTTAGCTGGAGCCCAAGGTAGAAGAAGGCTCATCTTGAAGATATAAATGGGTGTACCAACTCAAAAAAAAAAAAAATTCAGTGAAGCCTAATGCAGCCTCTCACAACAAGGCTAGCTGGTACGCTGCTGGTGATGGGTTCCTAGAACACTTAGCCTGTATTACAGGGGGCCTGCCCTCCAAAAGGTAATTCTGTTTTTTGGGGGGTCCCCTCTCGTAATATTTGAAGGTTTTTAATTGACAATACATAATTCATTGAAGAAGATGGAGGTCTTCTTTGCTCTATAATTGCAAAACATTTTTATTTTTTAATTTATAAATGCTATTCTGAATAATCAATTGAAAGGATTGTTTTATTTCTACATCATCTCTTTCATTCCAGTTACTTTTATATGTATACCTCCCTTCACCATTTGACTACTTACAACTGTATTGAGTAAATTTTGTCACACAAACGTAAGTGATGAGAGATTACTGTCACATATCCTTTTAGTGAAACAGGATGATCTGAGTTTTTGTTGTAAAAAACTACACAAAGGAATTATTTCCTTTGAACTGAATAAGAGTACCATATTTCCAGGCTGGGTATGGTGGCTCGTGGCTATAATTCCAACACTTTGGGAGGTTGAGGTAAGAGAATTGCTTGAGCCCAGGAGTCAAAGACCAGCCTAGGCAACATAGTGAGACCCCATCTTTATAAACAATCAAAAAATTAGCTGGGTATGGTGGCACATGTCTGTAGTTCCAGCTCCTCAGGAGACTGAGACTGAAGGATCACCTGAGCCCAGGAGATCAAGGCTGCAGTGAGACGTGATCATGGTACTGCATTTGGTGACAGAGTAAGAACCTGACTAAAAAAAATATTAAAAAATTTAAAGCCGGGCTCGGTGGCTCAGCCTGTAATCCCGCGCCTTGGGAGGCTGAGGTGAGTGGATTGCCTGAGCCCGCGGGTTCGAGACCTGCCTGGGCAGGCGAAACCTCATCTCTACAATAAATCAAAAAAATTAGCCGGGCGT
>CAUYQG010299915.1:0-30332 GCA_963574415.1 Tarsius wallacei
CCGCAGGTTCGAGATCCACCTGGGCAACTTGGCGAGACCTCATCTCTACAATAAATCAAAAAATTAGCCAGGTGTGGTAGTGCGCACCTGTAGTTCCAGCTACTCGGAAGGCTGAGGCGGAAGGATCGCCGGAGCCCAGCAGGTCGAGGCTGCGGTGGCAGAGAGCGGCCACTGCACTCCAGTCTGGGTGACAGAGTGAGACTCCAACTCAAAAAAAAAAAAGGAATACTTTTAACTGTTTTTAGTCCCTCTCTGCCACAGGCCAGCCTCCCTGAGCCAGGGAGTGCTGGAAGCCAGGACCCTGTGGTTTTCAGGAAAAACTGGCCTGGTGGTCTCTGACCTACTGCCAGGCTCTAGTGGAGAGCTGTGAGTCAGAACTCTGGGTTTTGGCCGTGGCTTCTCCCTGATAGTCCACGCTGTGGCGGAACCACCTTCTAGATGGGTTTCTTTTGGCTGATAACAGCCAATGTTGTTTCCTAGAATTGTCTGAGATTGTATAAGCCAAATGATACAAGGTGAAAAATTAAAATCTTTCTGCTGAAAAATGATCAAGTGAATTGCTGTCTACAATGGCTCCCTCACCAACCTGATAAACAAAGTTCTAAAGAATAGAATCTCAGAGTGCCATCAGCACAAAGAAAGTGAAATGGGGCACTGGGATATTCTGTGGTTGGAGAAAATATTTTGGGGGAAATCCTAAAAGGAGGTGCTATTAGAGCTAAGACATGAATGAAAAGAAGAAAGGAAGGGAGAATGGGGTGTGCAGTTTCCGGTCAAAGGAAGCACAAGCCATACATGGAATGCATATTCCAGCAAGGAAAATGTCAACTGGTTGGAGCTTGGGGAGGGGCGAAGAAAGGAGAGAGAGAGAGAGATGGAGGGAGGAGAAAGAGAGAGAGAGCGCTAAGGGAGCAGAGAAGGAGAAGGGGCTAGGGAGAGAGAGAGGGAGAGGGGAGGGGAGAGGAGATGGAAAGAGAGGGAAAGAGAGAAATATAGGAAGAGAGAGAGGCAGGAAGAGAGAAGAAGAGAGAGACAGAAAGAGAAATAGAGAAATAGATGCAGACAGATGGAGAGTGGTAGAGAGAGACAGAGGAGGAGACAGGGAGAGATCAAGATGGAAAGAAAGGAAGGTAGTGAAAAAGACAGAAAGAAGGAGGGAGAGAGGGTGAGGGAGAAAGATAAGGAGAGAGAGAGGCAGAAAGAGATAGAGACAGAGAGGAGACAGAAGGGAAGAATGGCATCAGACGACGGCATCACTGAGTCTCAACAGGAAGCTAACAGCCCACTCAGTGGAGTAGCTGAGAATTTTTAGAAATTTACAAAGTCAAGGACAAACCTAAGAAAAACCGGACCATAAGACTGCGATTGCAGGAGGCCACCCTGACCCCCACAGCCTGAGAGGAGGGAGGAGACAAGGAGGGTCTGTCACCCAGAGACTCTCCTTAACCTCCTGAACCAAGGTTTGGACGGCCCCAGGCCCTCCTGCCACTGAGGCCTTGCCCTTGGGCTTGCAGAGTGCAGAGCAAGAATCCTGCCAAGTCCCTTCGGAGAGAATCTCCCCACTCTCGATCCCCTCCCCCTCATCCCCATTATCCCCAAGTGAGGTCTGATCACCCTGGCCTGCCCTTGAGAATCCCAATAGGCCAGTTGAGCAAGAGACCCCTCCCAGTCATTTTCCATCCACTGCTGCCCTCAGTTCCTTGGCTGTAGACCCTCCCTGTCTCTGCTGCCCTCAGCACTGAACCCATCTCTCTGTGCTGCTGCCATATTGGACCAGTCCTGATTAGAGTCTTCCGCACCACCTCATCAGGGGCTAGGACAAGTCCTTCTACAACCTCTCTGCAGAGAAAATACCGGGGGAACCAACACCTGGTTTTTCTTTCCTCCTGCACCACCTCTTACCCACCCCCCATCCCCCATCAGCCCTTCCCACTGGCAAACGCATGTGGGAGCAGAGTGGGAGCCCATCGGTAAGGTCCATTCATGAAATCACCTCCCACGACACAGAGCAGGCCGGAGAAACACAGTGGAGGGTGGACTGAGGGACCATTAGACAAATGTCACCACCATCTGCTCCTTCTCCTGAGTCTCCACTCTTGGACACTATGGGCAAAAGGAGACACACTGGGGCCCATGACAAACCTCACCACCTCCAGGGAAGTCTATGGGACACCCCACCCACACCTGATGGTCAGCCACCCTGATGGGCTTCCAGGCACCATAGCTGATAGTATAAAACACAGATGCCATTCACCCCATGCAATACGGGACCTGAGGCCAAGCCAGTAAACACGTGCTCACCTCCTACACACCCCGTATGCGTAAAGCTGACAATGTCTAGATAGTGTCTGTGTACATGTAAAGCTGACAAAAAGTCCAAGAGCAAGTAACGGCTCCGTGAAGTTTCTGTGGCTCTTCCCTGGGGCGGTGAACCAGGGGGGCACAGGAGCCATGAGGGTGTCAGGCTTGGGTGGGCTCCATTTCTTATTTTGAAATTTGAGATACTAAATATTAACCAGCAAACATTCCATTAACATTTTTTGCTAGGACAGGGAGGGGCATACCTCATTAACAGGGGTACCTGCATGATCAATGATTGTATACCTAACCCTGAATTGTATCCCACATCTTTACATTAAAAATCAAAAATTTAAAAAAAACCATTTTTTAATGTCTCTAGTTAAGTCGCTTTAATAGACTAAACCATGTTCAAAATTATAATAACCATTTTAAACATCACGTGGCCTTCCCACAACCAGTCATACTGTGATAAGTTGAAGGCCAGAACTTTACAGAGATGAAGAGCCTGGGTGATTGCACTCAGGCGACTGCTATGCATGTCATTCAATTTCATCCAATCTCCCAAAATGTAAATGAGGGCTGCATTTAAATTTTGGGAGGTTTCTTCTGTCTCTGCCTTGGCAGATGCGATCTCTTCTTCCAGGAATCTGACCAGAGACCCAAGACCACAGTTTATCTCAGAGAAACAGAGCTCTGGATCTTAACCAGCATATTGATTCTAATTTGAGACAGAATATGTGTCATCTGAAGAAAATGTAGTCTTGACTTGCCTTGTAACCCTTTTGCTTATCTTAAACACAACAGGTAAATGTGTATCTGAACATGTGACCGAATGCTCTGTGTCATGGACACCACCTGTGTATCTCTGTCTTAACATCAAAACTATGTGCAGAGAGCCTGGCCCACCTTCCCTGCCTACGCCCTTAGTTCAATAGTTACACTAATATCTCTCTGTTTACGTTCTGTAGGTAAATACCCATTACATCAAGGTTTTTTCAGGAGATACAGATATATATACTTACATTTTATCTTTCTGGGATTATGAAAGGGAGTTGGTTTTCTCTGCCAATCCCACAAATGTTTTGGAAAGACTAAAATGTCAAAGGCAGAGAGAACAAGAGTCACTGGAAACAAGCAGAGCCTCAGATAATACTCTCCATGTCATAAGACTTGCATGTGTTTATTTAGGAAAAATGGAAACTAGAAATGTTCGTTATCTAGCTTTTTTAAAAGCTCCCGTGCTACTTTCAGAGACCAACAATGTATATGAAAGGAGGGACCCCGAGAGAAACTTAGAATAAACTTAATCAACATTTTACCCCTTGGCTGGCTGAAGCCAAAGAAATGATAATAAGACCACTTTTTTTGCTAAGGGGCTTGTGGATTAGAAATACCTGACAGGTCTCTTGCAGAAAAAACCCTCTCCCTTGTCTCCTCCCATCTAGCCCACCACCCAAGGGCTTGAGATGATAATATCTGATGCTGTCAAGATGTAAGACTCATGTGACTACCATCAACATCCAAGACTCACAGCCCTGGGTATTCCTTTTCACCCAGACCCCTCCAGGCCCAAACCTCCCTTACCCCAAAGGCCCTTAAATATAACCATTTCTTGGCCCTTAGAGGTCACACTTGCCTCTGACTTAGGTCCCCTTTCCAATCTGTGAAAGGTGAATAATAAACTTTACTTCCTTTTACTTCGTACTTGGTTGCAATCTTACATTATTCCTGTGGTACCGGCACCGGCCCACTTCATCTCAGTTTACCCTTTCAATATACAATTTAAAATTATATGCTGTCAAAACCGTGAATGCGTTTTCAAATTATCTATAAACGTTCAGATAATACAAAGCAGTTTCCCAACTTATTATAGCATCTACTCAGAAACCTGGGTCTTTAATAATATGCTTCTTAAAATACTTAATGAGGATAATAACAATAACAAAGTAAAAAAATAGAATAACAAAGTACAAAGAGACTGGGCAGTTTAAAGGTTCAAGTTTCACAGAGTCACACACTTGAATTCTGGAGGGTTTCTGGGCTGCTTGAAGAGCTGTTTTTGTCCTCCTGTTCCCCAGAAGCACACATCTCGTGTCCTTGTCACGAGCCACCGGGTGGGTGCAAAATCACCTCCCCACAATTGACCGAAACATGCATTCCTGGGAGAGATCACAGTTTTCTAAAACATACGTTCTCTTACATGCTAGTGCTCCTGGTGACTATTACCTAAGGTTTTTGGTGTTGAGTATGCAGTGCATTTAAGGAAATGATGAGACTTAAAATGTAAAATGTAATAAGTTATAACGCCATGCCTTTATCTGCCAAGGGAACGTTTTTAAAGGACAAATCTGATAGCACATTTTTATTGCATAGAAACATTTCAGTGCTTCCTGCTGGCTTTCAGAATCCTTCTAAAATCTGCAATATTCCTTTTGGCACAACCCACAGACCATCCCCCCCAGGGTGCTTGCCTTCTCTGGTTGTGCTGAAGTCCCAGGAACATTGTTAAGAACACTTTCTAAACACATTGCATGGATGGATGTCTCTTGATATTCCTAATAGCCATCTGCATATCATTAGACCCATCTTACGGGTAGGAACCTGAGTCAGAGAGAGGCTAAATAACTCACCTAGCATTTCACAACTGGAAAATCCCATGACCCAATCGAACCCAGGCAGTTCCAGAGAGGGAAAGTCCTTGCTCTTCAAGTTCTTTCCTCTCTTTTACAAAATAAACTTAAGGGCAAAACAAAGGAAACAGAAAATACACAAAACCTCAGATAGTTGCAATAGAACTTTTTAAATTACATAATTTATTGAAAAATAATTTGGGGCATGGAAGATTCAAACACTTAGCACATGGGGACAATTCCCTTTACTGTCCCCCAAACTCATACCCTCCTTCACGTGTGTGACTGATGTGAGCTGACAAGTTCATCCCGCCACACCTTCATACATGACTTCTTGCTTGGAACACTACGACATTCATATTTGCAACGTGGCCTTGTGTGTGTGTGTCTGAATTCTCTGTTCAGGTCTTCAAACTACTTATTTAATCTTACCCATATATTTGTAGTCCTATTTATTTATGTGTTTCACACTATGTTGTGATATCCTCTGGGGTGTTTTGCTGAAGTCCCAACATGTATTTAGCCAATCTTCTATATTTTCTCCTTCACATGAACATTAAAATGAGCTTGTCAAGTTCTGCAAAAACGTTCTTGGAATTTTTATTAGGATTACATTAAATGTAACAGTTTGGAGAGAACTGACAGATTTGAGTGTACCCTTCAGAAATATGATCTTTATTTTCATGTCCTTATATTTTTTTATACCCTTAGATAAATTTTGCTGATTTTTCATACAGGACAGATTTATTACCATCATTTGGCAAACTTAGCTGAGGGAATGAATTTTCCTTCCACTCCACAGAACTGCCTGATGGCATCAGATGTGGCTCTTTCTTAAAGAGGTCACACGCTCACCTGTCCAGTTGTACCCGGTGCATATTCAGGAGGGCTCTTGGACTATATTCACAATTTCTCTTAAGATTGCCTTCCCCTTGAGATAATTCTGGTTGTATTATTTTTGCTTAGATCTTTGAATCCTCTGGCCTAAACCCTTCATAATGTTTCTGGGTTCTCTCTGAGAACCTGTGGTTCCTCTCCTGGCCCCTGAGCCTTCTAGATGTGGCATGACTTCTGAGCTATTAGTTGATGGTGTAAGAAGAGTTGGTGACGGAATGTCTCAGGAGAGTGCCAGACATCCACACTGACTTGATAACACCACAAGCCCACTCAGGGAGCAGGTGAGTCACCCCAAGAGACCTCCTCCTTCTCCCTTCCTAAACTAGGTCTCGGTTGTTCTTTTTGGGACGTGAGCACACAGCTCTATTCTTCCTGGGTTCTCTCCCATCTCACTATGACCCTGATAGCCACAGATTCTTACCGCTGAGAGGGTGGGCAGAGAGTCCATGGGCTGTCACCGCTTCCTCCCCACCCCCAACACAGCACACAAGCCATGATCAGTAGAGAAGTATCCAGAGTGTGCAGGGTGTGCGCATGGGCATGTGTGCAGGTGTGAGCCCAGGGAGTGGATAACACTACAACAACGGTGACATTTATTTGTTACTCAGACTGTGTCCGTGTCATTCTACAGTTCTCCCAGCAACCATGTAGTGTCAATACTCTAACTGTCTCTATTGTGTGGTTGGAGAAACACAAGCCAGAAAAGTTAAATAAGTTTGCTAAGGCCATGCAGCAGATATGGTAGTCTAACTATCTGGTAAAACCAACTTCTGTCTGTAGACATAAAACATAGCACCCAGAGATTTCCAAAGAAAACTTTCAAGTCATTTCAATGAATAATGGCCATGTACAAGGCTCATCCTTCCTCCCTCTCAGGAAGTAGGAGGCAGTGATGTTAGTAATGTTGTAAATATCCCTGGGCAGAGGGTGTGTTGTGGGTGTTTGAGAAATCACTTCTTTGTGTCAATTTCCAGAAACACTGAGCATATGGGAAACTACCAACCAATCATTCTGCAAAGCTATAAAGATTCAATCGTTTTCTAAGAAAAATCTGTAGTTGGCCCATGGTCCTTGGAAATTGAGTTTTATTTTTCTCTAGGTCTAACATAGCAAAAGATTTCTAAATATATGTGTGAAGAAGAAAGCTATGCAAGCACATCAGGGGCTGCCCACCCTAACAGTGGTTTGGTCTCAACAAAGTCAGAGACCGTGGTGCGTGAGATGAGTGGAAAACAGCTATGATTTCCTGCCTCTCCTTCCCTTTGGGCATGTCCCCCACCCCAGCCCATGAGTGAGACTTCCAGGTTTGCTCCATGGGGAAATTAAGAACTCAGACTCCGGCACCTGTCATGCAGGTGTGAAGCAAGCTTTGCTTCCTCTTGGCCATGACTTCTTCATCTCTGTGAAAGGAATGGGTTAAACGTGAGGATTAAATGTGGGGATACCTGTGGAGTTCTTAGCCTGGTGCCTACTGTCCACTAAAGAAAGAAGCTAAGGTGCAAATTATAATTTTAAAGAGTTTATTGGAGCCAAAAGGAGGACAGTTGCCTGGGACACGTTTTCGGGTTGCCTTGGGGAGTGCCCTGTCTGGCCTTTGCAACAAACAGGTTTTTCAAGGCAAAAGAGAAAGAGGATTAGATGGATTTAATGTTGCTCACGAGGAATTCTCTCTGGTGTACAAAAGTCGTGATAAATTGAAGGTTGTTTACGAGGAATTCTCATTGGTCCACAGAAATCTGTGGGCCTGTGGTTGGCTGCACACTGCTGAGCTAAAGACTGTAAATTCTGTGTCTCGTGTGTAGCATTCTGAGGCTACCTGGCATCTGTGAGTCTGTAGCCCATGTAGCAAGAGGCTTCAAGAGGTCATCATTTAGCTCAAGGGGAGGCTGTCACATTTCAATGCCTCACTGATGAAAGTTTCTTTTCTTTCTCATTACCATATAGCAAGTACTCCATTAATATGAGCAATGATATATTTCTAATTGAGAGAAAGGACCTTGAGAAACTTAGAATAAACTTAGTTCACATTTTGCCTCAGCATAGCCATTTTTGCTTAGACTGACACGCTTTGAATCTAGCACAGGTTAGACATAGATAAATTTTCAATAGGCAAGTTTTAGGGAGCGTTCAGACATTTTACTGCAGGCCAAGCTGGCAGCCTACCCCTTGGCAAATCTCCATCAGATGCAAGACAAGGACAGCCCAACCTTTAAATTCATGGTTTAGCATGATAATCCCTAAGAAACTTTCAGGTTACTTGTTGAAGGCAGAAGGTCAAAGATCACCCCTTGACTGGCCAAAGCCATAGAAATGATAAGAGCACCTTTTTGCTAAGGAGCTTGTGGATTGGAAATGTCTGACAGGTCTCTTGTAGGAAAAACCCCTCCCCTTGGTTCCTTCCATCTAGCCCACCACCCTGGCAGCAATTATGTGACTAACCTACCCATTTGCCTACTGTCCATCACCTGACATCAGTACCTGTGTTTATCTGCCCTTTGGTGATGATGTGGAGCAGACCACCACCCAATCACCTTAATGACCTGCCCCATCAAAGGGAAGGATTAAAAGTACTCAACCACAGGCAACCAGTTGCCATTGCCTTGCTAAGCTATGATGTGGCCATATGCTCTTTGAATTATGACGGGGCCATGTTTTCTGGCTTTGGCCCCCTCCCCTACCTTGGGGTGGTGAATCTTCTCTTTCTCTCTCTCTCTCTTAGTTACTTTCTGAATAAACTATATTTTCTAATCTAACTTCTGTGCAGTCCTTTGCACCTTTCTCGTGGCACCGGATTGCACACCACACACCTAACAGGCCTGACCTAACATTCTGGAGGCCCTGCTGGGAGTGTCACCTAACATTTTTTTGGAGATCCCAGCGAGATTGTGCCTTGACACTAATAATCATTAAGCAGATAGGGATGGGAACTTGAGAGATGGGCGTCCACAGAGACTCTGTGGGAGTCTCCTCACCATACCAGGCAGCATTGGATTTTCAAGCTGAGAGGGCAGCATGTGGGACTTCTTATTCAAATGCTCTTAAATCAAAAGGGGAGAGGTGATCGCCTGACATAACCACCCTTGGGGAAGGGAATTCCTTCTTTACCAGTCTTAAATCAAAAGGGGAGAGGTGATTGCCTGACATAACCACCCTTGGGGAAGGGAATTCCTTCTTTACCAGTAACCATAAACCTTCTGAGTATCTACCTCTGTCCTGTCCCAGTCTCTCCCCTGGTTAACCTCATTCTTCCCACTGGCTTCTCCATCAGAAGGACCATGACCACATAGTCCCTAGCTCCGAGATGTCAGGAAGGGCCATGACCCCACAAGTCCCAGTCCCAAGATGTCGGGAGGACATCTTAACCCTATAGCCCCCAGCTCCTCCCATCTTTGGTTTAACACGCAAGATGAGCATGCTTCTCCCTTCCCCACTGTAGCTGAAAAAGCCCCGGACAAGGTCGCAGGGTCTTGAAAGATCTCACACCCAACCCTATTACTGGGGGAGGGAAAAGTGGATCTGACAGCCACCTTCAAACACCACAATCAAAAACACGATCAACTCGACCTGGCAGTGTGTGTCTGAGTTTACAAAGACCTCAGAAATAATTTCAATAATTACAACCCTAAATTCAAATCACTGTCTGGAGAGGCTGCCCTGTCGACTTTCTTAGAAAAACATCTTCTTCATGAGCACCAACCCAATATTTGGGAAAGGGAAAATAAAAAAAAGATAAAGACTGTGTGAAATGACATTGACTAAAAATAGATGTATAAAGATAGCTCGATAGAAGTGTTTTCACTGCTTCCAGTTTGTCACTTGACGATTCACCTCACAGGTTTTTTTTGTAGAATTTTATGTCCAACTGAGGACTCATCATGCCAAGATTAGCTTAGGTGAAGTTCTCACTGCATATAAAATTGACTTCCACTCCTACAGAGAGATACTGATGAGTCCTGCTCTGTAATACCATGAGATATTACAAGCAGGAGAGCCACGCTGGGTCTGGGTGGTAAACAAGGCTTTTCTGCAAATCCCTGTAGGGCTTGGCAGGGTCCAGTGAGCGCCCCAGGCAGGAAGCAGCTTGGGGGAAACACTAATTAACAGCGACAGCAATGCCCACAGCTTGTCCCCCAAAATCTATTTGGAGACACAAAAGAGAACCCAGCACTTGGAAGAGAAGAGTATCTATAATGACTTTGAAGAGGTAATTTAGGGAGGGTGTGGGGAGACTATGCATTTTAGCATTTTGTTATTAAAAGTTGTCATTAATGATTCTGCATTTTCTCATTTCCACTCAGGCAACAGCATCAGCTTTTATGCCAGAGTAATTCACTTAGCGTCAAGCAGACAAGTTAATGACATTGGCAGCCCCAGGCTGCCGAGGAGGCTGATTGAGAAGGCTTTTAGCATTTTCAACCCTTTTTAGAAAGTTCTTGTCCAGCGATCATGTGATGTTTTGTGATTTTGTAAACGATGTGCTGCATTTTGAACTTGATTTTTTAAAAAGAAACTTGATAATATCACTTATACTACTGTATTATTCTGTTTTATACTGCTCTAAAGCCATCTTTGAGGCTGGGTAATTCACCAAGAAAAGAGTACTCTTTGGCTTCTGTTGCTGCAGGCTGTACAAGAAGCATGGAGCCAGCACCTGCCTCTGGTGAGGGCTCAGGAGGCGGCTTTCAATTGTGGCAGAAGGGGAAGGGGGACAGGCATGTCACACGGCAAGAGAGGGAGCAAGAGAGGGGAGGAGAGGTGCCAGGCTCTCTTCAACAGCCAGATCCCACGTGAACTCACAGAGCAAGAACTCACGCGTTGCTCATTGCCACAGGAAGGGCGCCAAGCCATTCATGAGGGAGCCACCCCCATGACCCTGTCACCTGCTACAGGCCCTACCTCCAACCCAGGGGACAGCATTTCAACATGGGATTCAGAGGGACAGACAACCCAACTGTACCAACTACCTGTTTAATATTAGATAGGAGTTGTTTGGAAATCCCTGTTTTGGTTGTGATTTGAAGGAGGGTCCGGGATCATTACTCAATGGAGGAATAACTGAAGGCGACTCTCTCATTAAAGGTGAGTTCCTTTAATAGATACATTGCTCTCTCCTCTTCAAAGACTGCCACCTGCCCTGAGTGTGCTCTTGCCGTGAGTGAAGGCCACACTTCCACGCCTGGCCTTGGAGGTCTTGAAGCGTCTCCTCTCAGCTCCTGTCATCTGCCTCATGGCCACATGTGTCTGCCTTCACCGACTAATTCTTGCCAAAACACTAACACTGCATTTCTTTACAATTATATCGCAACTTGTCTATATTTTCCTCCAGAGATTAAAGAAGAAAGGTGTTTTTGACAACTCTGATATCTGAGAAATGCCCTCCATGTCTGCTCTCTTCAGGGCCAGACCCTAACTTCTCAGTCGTCAAGGAAACGCAGATACTGGCTGGGGGGGTTCAAAGGTTCCATAACTCCCAATACTCCAGTTTTGCCTGCTGGTCACCTGTGGAGAGGGGATGTTTCCTCCTGTTATGGATGTATATGTAAGTTCTGTGAAGTTGTGTTTTTATGAGGAGTTACTAATGCAAAAGATACACTTTTATGCACAAATTGTACAACTATGACGGCTGGTGGGTTGGTGTCCTGCAAAGCACCCGTGGAGTTAAGAATATCTGGTAGTGAAATAACTTTGTTGGGCTGAGGGTCACTTGAGAAGACACAGAGGATGGATGCACAGTGCAGTGTTGTCTACCTCACAGCTTAAGAACTAGAGGCCAGGTGTGGTGGCTCACACCTATAATCCCAGCACTTTGGCCTGAGCCCACGGCTTCGAGACCAGCCTGGGCAACTTGGTGAAACCTCATCTCTACAATAAATTAAAAAATAAGTCAGGTGTGGTGGAGTGTGCCTGTAATTAGTTCCAACTATTTGCAGAAGGATCACCTGAGCCCAGCAGGTTGAGGCTGCGATGGCCGTGAGCTTGCCACTGCACTCCAGCCTGGGTGACAGAGGTAGACTCCTACTCAAAAAAAAAAAAAGAAAGAAAGAAATTAAGAACTAGAAAGACTGATAAGTGACAGAGAGGAGTGTTCCCCAAGGAGACGTGCCCAGGGGGAGATTTTTTTTAATGCATTTTGATTCTTGGAGTTAAAAAATCTTGCAGAAAAAATAATACTTTGAGAGTTTAAGAATTCAAAAGATTTTGATGCTAAAAGCTAATCTGATGGGCTACTTTAAAATCTGAATTAACTCATGTCTTGAACAACTCTATTGTTTTGGCCTCAGCAACAATGACAGCTGCTAATCATCCAGGATGATGGGATTCCCAAGTAGTTTTACTTAAGAACCCCAATCTAAGTGAATGGAAAGCCACTGGAGGAATGAGCGGTGACCAAAACCTGCTGTGAATTCACTAAGACACTAATTAGAATGTGCTGCTATTTCTGAAAAAAAAAAATCTAAATATGCAAAATATGTTAGTTACATAGTGTGCACACAGTGCTTGCTAGATTTCTTGTAGATTCACGGACATTTTTGTCACTTTTCTGAGGATCCGAGGGTTGTCTGGATCATAGCTAGGAAATCATTTCTCTTGGACTTTGTTTCTAACAAACATAAACGCGACGGTTTCATGCATATACCTAACAATGGGGCTTTCTACATATTTAGGAATCAAAAATAAGTAGTCAAAATTCAGGTTTATACAGGGAAGAGTTTGCACATTTTCCTCAGTGGAATCTCAAAGGGGAAGGAGAAAAGAAGGAAGAAAGAAACAGAATTCCCCTGTTACCGTATGAGCTCCTCATGTGATAGAGACTAACTGTTAACCAGACTTGCTTTTTCTCTCTGAGCACATGCATAGGTTGTGTTTTCATTCGTCCTTTGCAATTAGATGTGGCTGTTGGCTGTGTCCTTAGCAAGCGCAATGTGAACAGAAGTGTGTCCTCCTCCCAACCTGGCACCTTGAAGCTTGTGAGGTATGATCCTCTGAGCTGTTTTGCCTTCCAGATGGTGGGCAGGGAGACAACATGGAATGTGACCTTGGAAACTATGTGGCTGAAATGGCAGCACCATGGGTGGAGGGAGTCTGGGTCCCACTGACTGCTTGGAGGTGATCCACCTGCCAGACAAGAGTGCCACTCCAGGAATAATGAGAATGGAAAACAGATTATTTTACCTGAGGCAGTGTGTATTCTGAATTTTGTTATGGCTGTGATCTTAACTTATGCACTAGGTGATAACTATTCATGACTTTTAACAGCAAGAGAAGACGATACAGTCCCCATGATTCTGCCAAATGAACAAAGGACTGGGAAGTAGAACCCAACTTCCCTGCTTATCTTCTGTGTAAAACTTGCACACTCTCTGGGACCATTTGTGTATCTTCTTTGTGAGGTGTAAGAGGCATATCTTTTACATACATCAGCTCATGTGCATTTTTTTAAACAATTTTATTGAAAAAAATTATGTATAGGGAATGCACAAGACTTAAGTGTACAATTCAATTAATCTTTGCTAAGTGTTTATACTCATCTAATTGACACACAGGGTAAAGAATAGTCCCATGATCTTGTAAAGTTTCCACCTGTTGCTTTCCAGTCGATTCCAAGTCACCCCTCTTCCCTTGGGCAGTCACCATGGGGTGATTCATTTTGTCTGCTTTTGAACTTCAGATGAATGGATTATACCAAGGTACTCAGTTATGTCTGACTTCTTTTGCGCAGTAAAATGTTTTGGAGACTCATTCATGTTGCTGTGTATATTGGTAATTTGGTCTTTTGTGTTACTAGGTAGGATTCTATCATAATGAATATACACCAGTAATGTACTCATTCTCATGTTGATAGGCATTGTGTCATTTTCAGCTTGGAGCTACCATAAACATTCCCGTACAAATCTTTTTGAACATATATGTGTATGTTTCTTGGGTAAATGCCTTAATGGAATTGCTGCATCTGAGATCAGATGTTTGTTGCGCTTTTTTTTTTTTGAGTCAGAGTCTCACTCCGTCACCTAGGCTAGAGTGCAGTGGCATGCTCACGGCCACCCCAGCGTCGACCTGCTGGGCTCCAGCGATCCTTCTGCCTCAGCCGTTCAAGTAGACGGAACTACAGGTGTGCCACCATGTCCGGCTAATTTTTTGATATATTGTAGAGACCGGGTTTCACCAAGTTGCCCATGCTGGTCTTGAACCCCAGGGCTCAGGCAGTCCTCTTGCCTCGCCCTCCCAAAGTGCTAGGATCACAGGCTTGAGCCATTGTGCCTGGCCTGTTGCACATTTTTAGAATGAGTTTTCCAAAGTGTTTTACAATTCACATTTGAAGTTTTACTTGTTCCATATGTTACTGAACTGAGCCCGGGGTCAGCCTGCCCAGGACAGGGAAGGCAAACACTGGCATCAGGAATGCAGTGAGCAAAAGCGAAACCTTCATTGCAGGGTGCCAAGCAAGGAGAATCAGGCAGTTGGTGTTAAGACCCGAACTCCCAAATGGCTTACATATAAGGGTTTTTAAAGGCAGAGAGGTAGAGCTTGCAGACAAAGTCATAAATCAATGCATGGAGGCCATACATTGGTTTTATCTATTATATAAAACAGGGCCCACAGGCCCTAGGTGGATTCAAAGGTTTTTTGATTTGTGATTGGTTAAGGAAGTGAAGTTTTGTTTAAAAACTGGGGATCAGAATGAGCTCTGGCTTGTGGATGTGACTCCCTCCAGGCCCTTCAGGAAGAACTTTAGAACAAAGACCAGCAGTCAGAGTTCAGTCTCTGTTCCCCTTACCTGAGGTCTGCGTGGCAGCGAATCCTTGTGGGGGGAGTCCAGGTTTATGAAAACCAGCCCGGGCAGCCCCTTTCGGTCCCCTTCCACTGTGGGAGCTTTTCTGTCCTCTCAATAAATCCTGCTTTCTAAAAACAAAAAAAAGGAATAAAAAAGAAAACTAGCCCAACTCATGAATGTTTGTTAAGATGGGGTCTTTTTTTCCTTTTGTTTGTCTCATTACATTTTAAAAACATTTTTATTTCAAATATGTGGGGTACAATTCAGGGTCTTGAGCTTCCACAGGGAGCCCAACTTCCCGTAGCTCTGGCTTCCTTGGCTTTTGTGTTTAGCTACTGTTACCTGGTTGCTTATCAAGTTGCTCCTTTACTTCTCAGGGCTAGCAAGGCGCCTGGAATTTCCCTTGAAGGAACTCGAGATTTCCCTTTATTTCCATGCTGGGGTCAGTCAGCAGGCCCCTAAGAGGGGTCCCTGCTGCATCTCACTTAAGCTCCACGTATTCACCGGTATTTGGTGTGGTAAACCTCTTTATGTTTCAGCTATTCTGCTGGTTATAAAATCATACATCATTTTGGTTTTAATTTGCATTTCCCTGATACTTCATAATTTTTGTTTGCTTAATACTTATTTTTGTATGCTTTTCTGGGAAGTTAAGATACTTGGATCATTTTGGGGGTGCCATTTGTGTTTTTATTACGGACTAGTTCAATATCATACATTCTGGATATAAAACCTTTGTTGGAGATAGGTACTAAGAATATTTTCTTTCAGTTTATGTCTTGCCATTTCACTTTCTTTCGATGAAGTCTTCGATAAGCAGAAGATTCTAGAATTGATGAAAATCTATCTATGAAATTTTAAATATTTTATAATTAATATTTCTGTATCCTAGCTACAAAATCCAAATTATTATACTCTTCTGTTTTCTTTTAGCAAGTTGTAGTTTACTTTTAAATTTAGATCTATTATATATCTCAGATTAATTTTTTATGAAGCGTGCGAGATGGGATCAAGATTCAATTATTTTTCTAAACGTTATAGTTGGTGCATGATCTCTTGTTGAAAATACTTCTCTTTTCCTATTCAATAGACTTACTATTTTCAAAATAGTTTCTCTAAGCTTGATACTATTTCTTCCATGAATGCTGACAAAAGTCACCAGTGAAAACATCTAGTTCTAGAGTTTATTCATAAAAAAAGTTTAATTACAAATGCTATTTCTTGAAAAAATGAGGTGTTGTCCAAGTTTGCTATTTTACTTGCATCCCTTTGGATAAGTTGTGATTTTCAAGAAATTTGTCCTTTTCTCCTCAGGTTTTGAATTTATTGGCTAAAGTTTTATGTCTATAATGATGTTTGTAATAGTAATTTTATATTATTTGTCTACAGAATCTTTTGTGATATTCTCTATTTCATTCCTAATGTTAGTAATTTATATTAAACTGTGCTTTAGAAATTACAATTTTCAGCTGGGCATGGTGGCTCATGCCTATAATCTCAGCACTTTAGGAGGTTGAGGCAGGAGGATTGCTTGAACTCAGGAGTTGAGACTAGCCTGAGTAACTTAGTGAGATCCTGTCTCTACAAAAAGTAAAAAGAAGAGCCAGCATGGTGGCATGTGCTTATAGTCCCAGCTACTCGGGAAGCTGAAGTGGAAGGATTTCCTGAGCCCAGACGGTAGAGGCTGTGGTAAGCCACGATCGTGCCACTGCACTCCAGCCTGAGTGGCAGAATGAGACCTCAACTCAAAAAAATAAAATAAGATAAAAGGAGAAAGGAAAAGAAACCATAGTTTTCTGGTCTTATATTTGTGTATTCTTCCTTTTTTTCTCTTTTAGAATGTACTTTTCTTTTTCTGTTGTTTTAAGTTAGAAACTTAGGTCACTGGCTTTAAATATTTCTTCTTTTCTAACACAGGCTTTTAAAACTATCTGTTTCCTTCTGAGCACTGATTTAGTAGCATCTCACAACTTTGTGTATGTTTTGCTTTCATTGCCATTCAGTTCAATGTGGTTTTTAATTCCCCTTGGAATGTTTTATATCTCATTGCCATTGATTTTTAATTTAATGCTACTGTGATCAGATAACATATTCTGTAATATAATCACCTTGAGTTGTAGCCCAGAATCCATCCTATCTGGTGACTATAACATGGTCTTTCAAAAAGAATATACATTCTGCAACTTTTGGGTGAGATAGTTCATAAACCTCAATTTGGTCTATTTGTTAATTGTGTGAGTCACATTATAAAGACTTTACCTTTTTTCAGTTTGACTCGTCTATTGTTGACAGAGAAGTGTTAAAATCTCTATTTCTGATTGCAATGTTTCTATTTCTTCTTTAGTTCTATTAGTATTTTTTAAATGTATTTGGAATTTCTGTTATATCATGCATAAGCATTTAGGATTTTCATATCTTTCTCATAAATTTATATCTTTTTACTGCTGGCCATATTGCTTGTATTGAAATTGAAATTGTATCTGTGGTTTTAGTAACCACAGCAGTATTTTCACGTTCTGTTACATAGCATTTTTTCCATCATTTTTTATCTATGTCTTTATAGTTAAAGTGTGTCTCTTGTAGAAAACATATTATTAGGTCTCTATTGTTTTTAATTTATTCTTATAATCTGAACTTCTTATTAGGCAGATTAGCCCATGTCATTATCATGTTACTGTTGATGTTGTTATGATCACACCCAATATCTTGTGGTTCTTTGTCTTCCATTATTATTTCTGCTTTTCAGCCTTCTTTTTAGACAATGGAATACTAATATTTAATATCCTGTTCCATATGTTAACTTAATTAAATGTAATAATTCCCACCCCTAGGCCTCAGAGTCTCACCCTGCACATCCAAACTCTTGGTCAGAACCCATGTTGCAGACGTGGGTCAAGATTCTAAACAGCTCCTTCTCCCGTTCCCGGTCCTGCTCATTTCAGCTGCCTCAGCAATTCCAGCTTTTGGTCTCCACCTCCTCAGCCGGGCAAGGCTACCATGGTCATTTGGGCTGCACCTCATCCACAGGCTCAGGGCACCTGCAGGCTGTGAGCGGCAGTGAGCCTGGGTCTCAGTTTTCGTGTCTCTTCTCTGTTACCCAATTTCAAAAGAGCACTGATTCACATATTTTGTCTAGTTTAATGGTTGCTCCTTCTTGATGGAAAGCAGAAGACCTATCTCTCTTCTGGTCCTTTTTTTCTAACTAAAACAAATGATTTGCAAGAATCCATGGCGCCCTCTGCCACCCACACCAGCCAGACACACATCCAGACTCTCATCTTCTTTGCTGTGAGCCTCTTCGGGAAGCTGGATTAGACCTCTGTCCCGACCATTGTCATTTGGTAGAAAATGCTATTAGGTTTATGATTCTGTTAGGAATATGGATGTGAATTTTAATATGTCTGATTAACATTGGCAACAGCTTGGGGAATGTATCAAGAGATCAGTGAAAAGCACATTACCCCAAATGAATCTGTTTGTTTTTAGCAATAACAGGCTATCATGGATTTCGTCATTAAACTGTTCCAGAAAAGGAAACTGTAATTTTACTTGGTTTGTCTTTCAACCTTAAAAAATATTTAGCTAAGTTTTCTGGAGTATTTTAATAAGTTCATCCAAAAATTTCAAGTAGCCTCTCCTACCACATTTTCAGAAACAGATTTCCTGTTGTCTTAAGTCACAAAAAATAGGAAGACAAGTGCTGACTTCCACATATAAACCATACCCAAAATGGTATTGTTTGAGTCCCCACTACTGCCTTTGCCTCTTCATCTTCAGCTTAAACAGTCTTCGATGGATCAAAGTTTCTAAGTTTGAATTCGTCCAGTTTCTCACGCTTCCCTTCTGGTTAGTTCTTTTTTGTGTCTTAATGAAATATTTTTGTGTTCAGCATATCAACTTTTTAAAATATATGGGTAGTTCTTTTTGTGTCTTGTTTAAAAAAATATTTTTCTATCTAAGACTGAGAAGATAATATTCTATATTACCTTCAAAAAGCTCATTGTTTTCCTTTAATATTTTAATCCACTGTTCACTTGTTATTTTGTTCTGCATATGGTGAGGTAGTATTTAAAAAGGTCATCCTCATCCTCATCCCATCTATACTACATGTTATCTGCTTCTAGAAGTCCCATTCTGCTTGTCTGCAAATGTGCTGATACCACATTCTATTACTGGAGCTTTATACTCAGCTTTGATAGTTAGCAGAGTGAGCTTGCCTACTTCCTTCCTTAAAATGTTCTTGACTGTGTTTGGCCTTTGCATTTCTATACACATTTTATAACAAATTTGTCCGTGTTCATAACTACTAGCCTTACAGTTATTCTGAGGACAACTGTATCCATCTATAGGTCAATTTTGGGAGAATCGACACTGATGCCATATCCATGACTGTGATATGTCTTCCACTCACTTATTTCTACTCTAATAGGTCTGTAATAATTAGCACTATAGTCATGGAGGTGGTTGTGCACATCTTTCATTGAATTTATCCCTAGGCATATTCTGATGCCATTTGAAATATATTATTTCTAGACAAATGTATTGAGGTATAAGCAACATAACAATAAACTGGACATATTTAAAGTGTACGATTTCGTAAGTTTTGAGGTATGACACATGTATATACCCATGAAAAAATGACTAAGAAAAGTTCTTTAAACTGAGGGGAAATAATAAAAGAAGGAGTCTTGAGGAGTCAGAAAAACCAATGGAAAGCACACAAGTATTGGTAAGTGTGAATACATTAGCTTTAAACTGTTCTCAAGTTTTTTAAATTGTGTTTGATCATTAAGGCATAGCTTATGTCACACTTGTGTGACTCTAAAGGTATGTAAAGAAATTATGTACTATAATTATGTATATTTATATATATATATATATAAATTGAATTTCATCAAAATTTAAAACTGTATAAAAGAACCTGTATAGAGGATAAAAAGGCAAGCTACAAACTGGGACAACATATTTGTAAGGCACAGATCCGAAAAACAACAACAATCTAAAATATATAAAGAACTCTCAAAATGCAACAAACATACACTCACAAAACAGTCCATTATAAAATGGGCAAAAGACATGAACAGATGTTTCACTGAAAGGATATACAAACAGCAAAATAAGCCCACAAAAAAGATATTCAGCATACTTAGCCCTCAGGGAAGTGAAAACTCACATCTAAATTAGACATTATTCTATACCAAGAGAACGGCTAAAACAAAACCAGCGACAACAGCAAAGGTTGGTGAGGATGCAGAGAAACTGGGTCCTCGTATGTTGCCATGGAAACATAAAATGGCATGGCTAGTCTAGAAAATAGTTTGCCAGTTTCTTACAAAAAAAAATAGTAAACACCACATGACCCCACAATTGTACTCTTAGATACTTATCCCAGAGAAATGAACACTTACATTCCCACAGAAAAATATATCAATGCTTGTGTAGCTTTATTTATAATTACCAAAAAATGGGAAGCAATGCAGATATCCTGAAACAGGTAAAAGGTCAAAAAGCTGTGGTACATTTGTACTGTGAACTACTACTCAACAATAGAAAGGAACAAACTTCTGATCACACAACTTAGATGAAACCCTCTGGAGAATGAAACTAACTGGGAAAAAAAAAGCCAATTCCAAAAGATTACACACTACATGATTTCATTTAAGTATCATTACTGAAATGGCAACATTTTAGAAGTTGAGAACATCCTAAAGGTTTCTAGGGCTAAATAGGGGATGGGGGCAGGAGGGATATGTGTATGCATGTTTGCAAAAAAAGGCCACTAGACGGACCCTTGGGGTGATGGAAAGTTCTGTATCTTGAATGTATTGATGTCAATATCTGGTCACCAAATTGTACCTCAGTTTTGAAAGATATTACCACTGAGGAAAGTAGGTAAAAAGTACATGAGATCTTGCTTTGTTACTTCCTACAACTATGTATGAATATACAATTATGTCATAACAAAAAGTTTAACTTAAAAAATATGACTTGTCAGATACTAGTGTAGTTGCACTACCTTTACTCTTGTTAGTGTCTGTATGGTTCTTTTTTTTTATTATTCTTTGAAGGTTTCCACCTTTTAATATCTTTTAGTGTTAAGTCTGTTTTTTAGGGCTGCATATATATATATTTAAATCCAGCCTCATGATTTCTGTATTTTAATTAAATAATTTATCGCACTTATATTTAACATAATTACCGTAATTTGATATAAGTACTTATTTATTATTCCATTTTCTCCCTTGTATCGCCTTGATAGTTACATATTCTTATTACTATTCTTTTAGTAATTGCCCCAAGGATGATAATATGCATGTAAATTTGTGCTTTCACTCTGTAGGCAAAGCAATAATCTCAGAAAACTAAACTCAATTTATATTCCTCCCACTTTTATGCTATTCTTTTTAGTGTTATATGCAATTTGATAGATATTTTGATATATGTTAAAATCCCTATAAAGATTTGCAATAGCAGTTGTTTAAAATTACTTGTTACTTCTTCTTGAATTCCTGAAATATTATTTTTAATCTGCCTGACGATTGCTCTTTGGTATATGGAAGATCACTCTTTTAAGGCATATCTTCTCTGTGTATGGAATTTTAGGTTGATAGTTTTTTGTTTTGTTCTTATAAGCACTGTTAAGATAATATTGCAATTTCTTATTACTTCCACTGTACATATGGGGAAAGTTGGCCTTCAGTTTTGGTTTTTATTTTGAAGATGATATTTTTCTTCTCCTCTGGCCACTCCTAATATTGTTCTCTTTACTTTGTTTTTCAGCAGTTGTGTGTAAGTTTAGTATAAGTTGCTTTTTCTTGGTGTTTTCTCTGCTTGGTGTTCATGGTGCTATTCATAGTGTGGCTCCGTGTATCCTTCACCAGTTTTGGGCATTCTTGTCTATTATCTCTTTAAATGTCACTTCTGCTTTTTCCCCTCTTGCTTGGAGACACCAACTACTTGCATGGTAGAGCTTTACGTCATGTCCCATATGTCTTTTATATTTCTTTCCTTATTTTCCACCCTAACAGATAGGTGAGAAGAAAACATGTAGACTGTGGCCACTCTGTTTGTTGTCTCTTCCCTAATCTTTCTTTCAGCTAAAACTTTGAAACTTCATAAAGCCATAATCAGTTTTTTAATTTGATGGATAAATAAATAAGCAAATACATATAGATATCTACAAGTCTATCTCTCGAGTAGTTCTTTCTACTCATCCATTTATATCTGTGTCTATGTATCTATATACATATTTACACCTATATAAATATATTCAGTTCTAGAATTTTCATTTTGGTGTTTTAAATTTTTTTATTTTGCTAAAGTTCTCTGGTTCACCTTTAATTCAGTTAATGTACTGATTGTGGTCACTTTAAAGTCCATGTCTGATAACTCCGTGATCCAGATTGCCTCTGGGTCTGTTTGTATTGTTGACTTTTTCCCTGAGGTTAGTGTCAAGTCTTTTTTCTTCCTTTTTTTTTTATAGTAAGCTGAACTTTGTATATAAAAGATTTTAAAGAGAATTTGAGTTTCTAAGTGTAAGTTTAGTATAAGTTGCTTTTTCTTGGTGTTTTCTAAATGATGTTATTCAACCCAGAGATAGCTACATTTTGCTCTGGAAGACAGCCCACCAAGGGGAGGGTTAACATAACACAAACGGGAATTGAGACCATCAAGGCTGTGCCAGAGCCCCTGTGAGACTCAGCCTGGTTGGCTGAACTTAACTCTGAAGTATAGCTGTCTGGGTCCGTCTCCATGCTGGAGGAGTCACTAGTCTTCTTTTTCTTGGCAGGCCCTAGACTCTAGATTTGCCTTTCCCCACATCAGTCTGTGTTGTTGAAAGGTCTTTTCAGCTTTCCATCTCCTCACTCAACCACTGCTTTAGAATTGGCAAGTACATCTTTGAAGAAAAATTGGCACCATTTTTCTTGGTTGCCCCGCTCTCCTGGACCTTGACTCCTCCACATTCTTATATCAAGCTGACTTTTTTTTTTAGCATCTTATCAACTTTTTTAGTTGTTCTCAGCAGGTATATTGATTCAAGACAACCCAAATTGATGAAAGTAAAATTGAGTTTTATTTACTTTTGCCAATTTGTAAAATTTGAGTACTAGTTCTTTTGAAGAAATGTTATGCTTTGTTTAACTGTCATCAATTCCATTTTTTATTTTTCCTGAGGTTATGGTTTATTTTTTGCTTGGCTCAAACTCCTCATCTTTTTGTTATGATATATGCTCCTATAAGAAACAAAACTAAAGTCTTTGAATTTTTAAGCCATGTTGTCCTCCACGAATTTTGCTTTAACTGAGGCTCGCTGTACTGTAAAATAGGATAATTTAAGAACTTATTTGCCTATCCTTATTTTGATGTGTTTGGAGTTTTTCTATACAACTAGATCAAGGTTATCAGAGAAAACATCAACAATCTTCCCAAAGATGATGCCCTGCCATCAGATATAAAGTCAAAACTTTTGATTGCTTTTTTGTTTGTTTGTTTTGTTTTTTGAGTTAGAGACTCACTCTGTCACCCAGACTGGAGTGCCGTGGCATGCTCCTGGCCACCACAGCCTCGACCTACTGGGCTCAGGAGATCCTTCTGCCTTAGCCTTCCAAGTAGCTGGAACTAGAGGCATGCGCTACCACACCCAGCTAAGTTTCTGATTTATAGTAGAGATGAGAGCTCACCAAGTGGCCCAGGCTGGTCTTGAACCTGTGGGCTCAGGCAATCCTCTCACCTCGGCCTCCCAAAGTGCTGGAATGACAGGCTTGAGCCACAGCACCTGGCCTGAGTGCTCTGTTTTTTGTTGTCAGGGGTATCTTATTTAAATTCTGCAGATATTGATTTGAGATGAGGTCTCGCCAAGTTGCCCAGGCAGGTCTCAAACCCGTGGGCTCAGGCAATCCACTCATCTCAGCCTCCCAAAGTGCTGGGATTACAGGCTGAGCCACCGAGCCCGAGCTGAGTGTTTTAATTTAAACACTTAGCACATAACATGAGTTCTACATTGCAGAACAGAAGAAAGGGAATGAGAAAATCTGAGAGAAGGTACCAGAATGTATTCCTAGAACAGTATGTCCAAGTAGATTATTAATTTAAGTGCTTAAAGCACTAATTGATATATATTTTTCCTTTAATCAAATTTGTTAATTGCTCTCTCTGGGACAGGAATGGTGCTAGGTGCTCTGATATGCCTATCTCATTGCTCTTTTGTAATATCCTGAGGTTATGTCCCCTTCACGAGGATGAGAAAATTACACACAAATGTTACAGCTTATTTATTTCTGCTGGAATGTCTTGACGGACTTCTTACATCTATTAGGGTCCTGGCAAGAAAGAGACGGCATTCAAATTGGGTAGGATTCAAATTGCTGTACCCCAACACTATCAGTAGAGCACTGTTAGAGCCTAAAGGGGCAAGACAGGACACAGTTACAGGAACCCAAAGAATGAGAGTGTCCTGACAAAGGACTTTCTGACCGTCAGGAGTCCCTGGCTGTCATCAAGACACCCACCCACTGGTGGTGTCCCTGCAGGAGGAAATGCCCAACCTTACGCTTTTTTGTCTTTTGCTGAACTTCATTGACCAAACTCAGCTGGAAACCTGAGGGGCCCAGGAAAAGGCTCTGGAGGGTTCACAAGGGACACCAGCTCATTTTGTCATCTGCCTGTGCCTGGGGTGCTAGCCCAGGCCCTGCAGTCAACCCCTCTGGGCTGCGTGACACTGAGCAAAGCCCCTAACCTAACTGTGCTGCTGTTTTCTCTTACAAAGATGGAAGTGAGAAAGTGCGCTTGTCTTACGGCAGCTTATGCTGAGCGTTTGCGTAGTGCCTGTGGCGTACCTTGTTCTTGGTAAAAGTTACAAGAACTCTGTTACGATGCTACATTTGTGCAAATTTCTTTGGTGCTTATGATTACTAGTTATAAAAAGAAAAACATCTATTGATTGCTGTCTGATTGTGCTGCAATACAGGTTTTCAGATTCCTGGCTTCATATACATGAATCAGAAAAATAAAAAGTTTAATCCAAGCATTTCTTTTAAAAGATAATAGAAATAAGTGACTATAAACCTATATGTTATACTATCTTAAAATGGAAAATTTTTCCGTCCCCCGATTCACACTATTTGAAGTTGAAAAAAGAACTTCACTCATATAAAGTTTCTTTAAAATTATGATTTTCATTTCTTGCTTCTACTTGAAGTTATGAAGGTGCATAGGAACTTAGGAAAGACAACACAATGAAGCATCCGACATCTGTCTAGAACATCACAGATGATGGTTTAGGAAGTGTTTTTCTGTGGATTATCTCTTTGATGCAGCTTCAACATTCAGTGACTTCCAGCTGGCTCCAGAATTCGTAGGAATCTAATCCAGGGTAAGGAAGAAATTCCAGAGATGGGGGGTGAGCCCAGAAGCTGCCTTGTCAACAATCCTTAAGGTTTGACTGAGAAACTGGGGCTTTACCACATTAGAATAAAATGCAAGTTTCTTTAGGAACTTGAATCTATCATGTTGTATGAAGCGGTGGGTCTTTATGGATTGCTGGCATCTCTTTGATGGCTGGCATGTGATTGCTGCTTGCTCTGCTGGCTATTGAAGCAGATAATAATTAAAACATGAAGAGTTTGACAAGTTAGCTCCCGGAATTGAGAACCAAGCCAGTAGTGCAGTGTTTCATGAATGTGCTTGTTTCTCTGAGCAGAGGCATCCTGGGAGAGAGGCTGGCGCTGAGCAAGCTTGCGTCTTTGCCTTAGGGTCCCCAAAGGGCATCCTTGCTCTGCTCCACTTTATTCCAAAAAACCACACTGAGCACCTCCCTGTGATTTGGACACTGTGACTCTCAGGATGTCTGACCGAATAAATCAACGAAAACAAGAATAGTTCCTAAAGTAGAAAACACTTCTGAGGTTGCCGTCACAATAAATTCTGTGAAATAAAACACAATCACCTTAAAGGCTACAATCTGAAAATACTCGTGAAGCACACGACTATGATCTGAAGAGGAAGCCATTAAAAAGTTAAATTCAGTCGATGACGCCACGATTTGGAGAACAAATTGCACACGTAGCTTTTGGTGAGGTTGCAGCCTGTGTGAAATAGAAAAGGAAGCCATGTCTCTCCAGGGCTTTGAGTCCCATGAGCGCCTGCACAACACTCACAGGGAAAGTCAGGATCATGACAGGTATTGTCACGTTGGGTCAGTACGTTTAGGAGATGAAGCAACATAAGCAGGAACCATCAGGTCAAGCTGATAGAGAAGAGAGAAGTTGGGAAGAATCTGGAATGGGTCAGATTTCAGGAGTAGAAACTGAGTGGAAAGATGTTTGTGTAGCTCAATGTAAAGACAAGGGTGTCATGGTATGGACACGCAAAAGGCCCCAAGTCATTTTAAAGGAGATATAAAGGTGATTTTAAAGTACAGTAAGGATGATCAAGTGTGGCGGGTGGAGAGAAACTGCATTTGCCTGAATACCAAGGTCAGCTGTCTTTTAGTTTGACCCGGTACATGCTTTCTAAGGAGAACCAAGGAGCACAGTGAGAACTAACATTTTTTTCACCACTAAAAAATGCAGATTGCATGCGTCACACCGTCACGTGAATTGTCCTCTCTGATCCTCAGACACATCTATTAAATGCCCAATAAGTCTCAGCCATGATTGTTAGCAAGTATTATTATCTCTAGATTTTCTTTTAATGACACTTGAGTTACAAATGGGTAAAAGCAAGATGTGTTTTGAGAAAATTATTTTTTTTTGGACAAGGTGTAGCTCTTAATTTATTTAGGTGATCTTTAATTTTTTTCACTTAAGTTTTATAGTGTTCAATGTACAGGTCTTTCACAGCTTTTGTGGGTTTGTCTATTTCTCCTTGCAGCTCTACCATGTTTTGTTTCATGTACTCGGAAGCACTGTCTTTCGATGGAGACACATTTAGGATGGGTATGTGCTTTTAGTGGGCTGCCCCTCATCACCACCAAATAACCTACTTTATTCTGGTGTGGTCTTTACTTTGAAACCTACTGTGTTGGATTTCAATACAGCCCCAGTTCTGAAAGAGGAGAATGTAAGTCTAGAAAACAGGAAAGAGCCCCAGGCACAAGCTCTGGATTTTGGCACCGAGCTCAGTCAATTTCTGTTACAACCATGAGGGAAATCTTCTGTAAATGTCAGCTCAGCCAGGAAAAGTTATTTTTTGCTCTGCAGTGTGATTCTGTTGATTTTGGGGAGATTTGAATGTCTATAGTTTTCCCAAAGTAAAGCAATCGTGACCCAAGGTTCTGACCCATTTAAATATCCATAATATACAAAGTCTATACACGTATTAGGGAAATGGTTCTTGTTGATTACAGCTTCCAAAAAAATGTGCATTTGCTCTTAAATGAGAGAAAAATGGGTTTAAGCATGTCTTCATTCTTTATCATCTGCTGTCTTTCTACCATTTTCCCCAAACAAAGGGATTCTTTTTTTGTACTTAATAATGGATCTGAACGCATTCTCTGTTGTCCTGAATAAGAGTGGCAAGAAATGATAATAGCACTGTCTCATCAGAGAATAAGCACGTCTTCAAACTATCAGGTCTTTATCGCTGCAGAACATTTTAAAAATGCAAAAATGGAATGAAGTCACTAAGCCAATAAATCCCAGAAGTTGCCCTACAAAACAAAGCTTCCTGCAAACAGATCATTTCACCTGACCCCTGAACTAACAAACTTAAACACGAACAAATTCCTTTTGGAGAGCCATCCTTCATGCGATGAGAAGATGGGAATGGCAGGCTAAGTAAACGGTGTTGACTCACTTCAGCAGTGTTTCCAGAAACCAAAGAGTAGGTCTCACTCTCACAGTGGACTTGTTGAACGTTTAGGAGAACGTTGCCAAAACGTTCATCACCAGATGGCCAAAAAAAAAAAAAAAGGATTTCTCATGGCAATAAGTCACTCTGGGGAAAAATGTTGACAAGTATGGTAATACCACATGGTTCCAGCTACTTGGAAGGCTGAGGCGGAAGGATCGCCTCAGTCCAGCAGAGCATGCCACTGCACTCCAGCCTAGGCAGCAGAGTGAGATTCGAACTCAAGAAAAAAAAAAAAAAGAATGTGATAATTCAAGGTCAGTGAGGAAAGCTAAAACAATTGGAGAAGAAAACTTAATCTTTTCAACTCCAAAGAATAAATATGGCAAACACCAAAAATTAAACTCAAAAAGCTGGAAAAAAGCCCCCACGGTTTTGTAAATTTGTATAAATATCATAAAATAAGAAAATATAGAAAAATAAATAACTCACTGGATTAAAGAATAACCATATAATAAAAAATATTACCAAAACCTAAAAGTATTTTTTTGAAAATATCAACAACACAAAGCCCCAGGAACACTGATCAATTAAAAAGAAAGTACATTTAAATAAGCAAACTATAAAATGAAAGGGGAAGTAACAGACATACAATTTTCTCAAAATGGTATGAATAAGTATACATGAAACCTAGACGAAATTGATAATTTTCTGGAAAAATGTAAAATAGCACAATAAAAGTTTTAAAAACTCATACAAGCCAATGTCTTTTAAAGAAAATGAATATAATTGAAGACCTCCCAAGACCCAGGTCCTTGGAGCTCACAGATAAGTGTCACAAGTTTTTGAAGAAATAGGAAGCCCTGTATATATGGGCTGTTGCAGAAAAGCCAAGTGATTCCGACTTAAATATTTGCAGACTTTTTTTCTGAAAATGAACAAAGTGAGACTGTCAGTTCAGAGAAAATAACTGACATTTGTTGCCAACAATGAGATCTGAGCTTTCAAATGAAAATTAATGTTTTGAAATACTTGTATCGGCCATTGTGAGCTTGACAATTTCCCAAAATGTAAAGATTTTTCTGATGAGATTGGTGGTGAGATGTTCATGGATGTAATTTTTGATATTATAGAATTAAATGTGTCAACATTTGGAAGATCTACGTTACTCTAAATCAACATTTTTTAAGTGGCTAATGTGAGATGTTTTAGTATCACACATGGGCAGATTATCCATTCAAAGCCTAAGATGGACCCATGAATTTTGATATAAATAAGTATGAAAAGTTGACTGACATCATTTTGGATTCCATATTGCAACTAACCTTTAAGAAACTACTCCTTGTCACATTTTGTTAGAGGACTAAAGAAGAATATCCACAATTAGCTGACAAGGCTATTGGAATACTCCTTCCTTGTCCAGTCACATATCTATTTGAGGCCAGAATTTCTTCATATTTTTCAAATTAAACAACATATTACAACAAATTGAATGCACAAATACTTGTAAGAATCCAACGGTTTCTTATTAAGCCCAACATTAAAGAAATCCACAAACATGAGAAACAACACTATTCTTTTACATTTCTGGAAAATACAGTTATCTTTTCTAAAAATACATCATACATTATTAAATATTCATGTGAATGCATAATGGACTTATTGTCATTTCAAATAAATTAATAAATAGCTTTTTAAAGTTCTCAGCTTTAATTTGTAAAGTGATAACTACGGATAGATGTAATACAACAATGAAAAATAAAAGCTCTTCAGAATCCTCAATAATTTTAAAGAGTAAAGAATTCTATAAGCCAAATAGTTTGAGTCCTCCCAAACTAGATATACATTTTAGTAACAGGCTACATATTTAAAACAATAAAAGTAAAAAGTCATCACATGGAGCAAAATTTCAAATGTAATCAAAATAATATATTTTTTATAAGGTGTATGTCATTCAATGATAAATATCAAATATATTCGCCTGGGTGCTATTATAGCAAGGAGAGCGGGAGAAGAGATTAAGAAAAAGCATCAAGGACACTGAAGGCTTATGGTCATTTCAGGACTGCAAATTGAGCTGTATCATCAGCTTAACAAAGAAGAAAGACATAAGGTGATAAAGAAATACCCTTAATACTATAAGAAAGGGATTGGCAGTAGCTGGAAACTGCTTGGGGTGGGGGACACATAACATCAATCAGGGTATCGGATCTCAAACCAGGTGAAATAGGGACCAAAAGGAGGCCCAAACTTTACCTTTATGCTGACCACTTGTATACCTAATCCTGAATTGTACCCCACGTCTTTATAATAAATAAATATATAATTTTTTTTAAAGAAAGAAATAGCATTCATTCTTTCATTTGTCAGACTTTGACAAATTCAACTTTTTCTGGAACCCATGGAAGTCAGTGCCAGTGGGTTAGACTCACTTTGAAGCTGACGTAATGCCTTTCCCCGGCAGCCCACGCAGCGCAAACACACGCACCTGCAATTGCGTCTCTTCTTTGATGCCCATGCTACTGAGCAAAAATGTTCACTGCTCGATGTGCTAGAAGCCAACACAATGACAGTGGGCTTTTGAGAAAAGTTGTTACTGTAGGTCGACCAAAGGTTCCAATCTGTCTTCCCATGCTAGCTTTAAGGCAGCAATTTTATTAGAAAAGATTTGGGGAGCCAGGCTTGGTGGCTCAGCCTGTAATCCCGCGCCTTTGGGAGGCTGAGGTGAGTGGATTGCCTGAGCCTGCGGGTTCGAGACCCGCCTGGGCAAGCGAGACATCATCTCTACAATAAATCAAAAAATCAGCCGGGCGTGGTAGCGCGTGCCTGTAGTTCCAGCTACTTGGAAGGCTGAGGCGGAAGGATCGCCGGAGCCCAGCAGGTCGAGGCTGCGGTGGCCGGGAGCGGACACTGCACTCCAGTCTGGGCGACAGAGTGAGACT
>CAUYQG010299917.1:0-12017 GCA_963574415.1 Tarsius wallacei
GGGACAATTTGGCGAGACCTCATCTCTACAATAAATCAAAAAATTAGCCCGACATAGTGGCACATGCCTATAGTTCCAGCTACTTGGAAGGCTGAGGTGGAAGGATCGCCTGAGCCCAGTAGGTCGAGGGTGCGGTGGCCATGAGTGTGCCACTGCACTCCAGCCTGGGCAACAGAGTGAGACTCCAACTAAAAAAAAGAAAAACTATAACAGGTTTTTTTGGGAAGCAGTGTTTCATCTGCTCCTATTATGCTCACACCCTGTGGCCAGATAATGATAGTCCTAGAACTGTACAGTGTGAAGGAGTGATATAAGAAAGGAGGGGAAGGCAGTGTGTGTGAAGGTGTTCATGGCAGCGTTACTTAGGAGAAAAGCTGGCAGGAGAGTAAGTGTCCAGCATAAGTACAATGCAGCCCATCTCTTCCATGGGTCATTGTGCAGCCACTAAAAAGAGTCATTGTGAAGACAAAGACAAAAGCCTGTATCCAGGCTGTGGCTAGAACTCTGTAAAATGTTACTGCCTGTGGACGAAGTTGGTCACGGAGTGTGGGAAAATGGCAACAAAGGATTTATTAAGATGGTAGAATTCTGGGTGGTTTTCCTAAAATAATAAGTGATTACTTGTGGAATTGATAGTGTTTTTAAGTACAGTGCTGGGCAAATCTCCACCAACTACACACAAGCATTGGGTCACAGCTTCTGCAACCATCCATACTCTGATCTGGCATCTTTTGTCCCTGTATCAGAGACAGACAGACACACATGTATGCATGCACACCGTGGTTGGCAGAATGTTCTTGTTCATTTTTGAGTCCTACAGTTCTAAGCACACAGTGGAGTCTGGTGCTTTTTTTTTTTTTTTTAAGTCAGAGTCTCACTCTGTTGCCCAGGCTGGAGTGCGGTGGCCTTGACCTGCTGGGCCCTTCAAGTAGCTGGAACTACAGGCATGTGCCACCATGCTATGTTTTGATTTATTGTAGAGATGAGGTCTCACCAAGTTGCCCAGGCTGGTCTCGAACCCGTGGGCTCAGGCAGTCCTCTCACTTTAGCCTCCCAAAGTGCTGAGATTATAGGTGTGAACCACCGCGCCTGGCCTGGGTGCTTTTTGATGGAATCATTTTGACAATCCCAGGATGTGTTCCTTGCTGCCTGAGTGGCTGAAGATTTCTACCACGTATGTATATTAATCGGAAAGTCGCCATCCTATCCCCTCGTGCATTTTGCCTTCTCACTATGATTATTTTTAGGGGTTGGTGTATGCCACACTGGGAATATAGCAAATGTCCCCATCCTCCATGAGCTCTTCATGATTCCCGAACACACTGGGCTCTCATGAGCCCCAGCTTCCTTTCCCCTGGTTGTTTTGAGAGCATAAATTTATTGCCAGCTGTGGGTTTAGGTCCTATGCAGAACACCTCCCTAGAGAATTGTGAGAAAGATGTTTATGGCAATCACCCTGCAAGTGTCTATTTAATTCCTGAAAATGTCATTTACTGCTGTGTTTCTGTAAAAATCATTTCTGAAAAGTTTTGTCAGCTTGACTTAACAGCTGGGGGAAAAAAGCAGCAAAATGAGTCCCCTCAATCAAGCCTGTGATTTTTTTTTTCCAGACTTGTAAATCCTCCTGAGAAATAGACTTGTGACAAGCACCCACCCCCTCCACCTACTCCCTGGTTTAAACCAGGTGCACGCTGACAGGAAGGAAGATTCCAGGGCATTTTGCTCCCAGTAACTCAGTGTTTCTAAGTGGGCATTACTCCTGTCAATCCAGAGTCTTAATGATGTTCCACAGACAAGAGATAATTTGTGACAAGACAGCCCACTGGGTTCCATGGTACATCTTAGTTGGCAAGCTGGAGACGGACCAGATCCGGTTGGGGCCGGGTCTCCCACCGCAGTTTCCCTTTGTGGGTGGTGAACTAAGGAAGGCCTATAGCTCAGTCGAGCCTGTGGGTACCTCCCTCCTGGGCTGCCCCACCCCCCAGCCAGAGAACTAAGGAGACTCTATCTACTTAGAGACTTGGGTTTTGGAAGAGAAAAATGGGAAGGCACTGGGAAATAGGAACTAGCTTAGAGAAGGTGATTCTTGTAGAATCTGACCCCTGTTACCCAAGTTGCTTTCTTTTCTACTCAACCTGAAATCTCCCCTTTGGAGACTGCTTTGCAAGGCAGCACAGGAGGGCAGGAGAGTTAGAGTAGGGCGGTTAGAGCCCGTACTCAGTCCTCACAGGCCTCATAAGCTTGCCAGGCTCCCAACTCCCTTCTGGCATTTACTAGGAGAGGTTCTGCCCAGCCCAGAAGGTGGGTTCCTAGGAGAAGGAAAGGAGGTGGGAAGCCACAGTTATGCCACTCCTGCCATGCGGAGCTTCATCTGCATGGTCATTTTGTCTTCACAGTCTTCCTTTGAGGATGTTTCAGAAAAGGAAACTGTGGCTCAGGGCTGTCCAACACTTCTGACAGACCACGACTATGTGGTTTCTGCTTGCAGCAGGCCATCCCCAGAAGACTGTTAGGGCCTAGGTAAAGTGCTGAGGACAAGCCAGCCTGCTTGCACGTTTGGAGTGTGACTCACAGGTACAATGAGTCTCCCTGGCTGCCCTATCACAGCCCCAGGAAAGCCTGTAGCCTGGCTGCCGCTCAGGGCTGAGCATCCACTAAGTCTGGCTGGAAAATGGCCAACCCCCTCTCTCTTGTTCCTCCCTTACAGCGAGTCCCTATGGCCTATCGAGGCCAGAAATGCAGCCATTGCCAATCACTGCTTTACCTGCGCCATCAACCGCGTGGGCAAGGTGAGTCTCAGAGGTCTGGCTGAGGAGAGGAGCCACCATCTGAGGGTCCTGATGGGGATATGTCACATATCTTCTCCCCATCCCCTCTGTGCACATGCCACAAATCCCAGAAGGGGGAAGACTGGTTGGATTTGTTACTTTTAAAAAGCTCACTATGTCATCCTCCTATTTTTTTCTGTTTTTTAGCTGAAACTGTTTTGAAAGGATCTTTGATGTGGTGATTCTCACCCTATCACCTCCAAGTGTCCAGTTTCTTTTCCTTTTTTTTAGAGACAGCATCTCTCTCTGTCTCCCAGACTGGAGTACAGTAGTGTGATTATGGCTCACTGCAGCCTCAAATGCCTGGGCTCAAGTGATCCTCCTACCACAGCCTCCCAGGCAGCTGGATTACAGGTGTACAACACCACATTCCACTGATTTTTTAAAATTGTTTTGTAGAGATAAGGCCTTTCTATGTTGTCCAGCCTGGGTTTACGTGATCCTCCCATCTCAGCTTCTTTTTTCCTTGTTGACCCCAAATACCAAATGATTTTGACTGCCAAACACAATGCATTTATTATGTAATAATCCTCTTTCTCATTCTTACTAATCAGATGTCAGGCTGTAATCAATTGATCTGATCAGTCTGAGAAAACCAAGGTTTCCACACTAACTAGCTCTGCTTTCTTGCAACATAAAGAAACCTGGTATTTTAATTAGCCTGTGTATCCCCATTGCATCTTGATGTACAGTTTCCTTTAGGCTTTGGGGAAGAGAGTGAAAACAGTGTGTGGACCCACCCCACCTCCTCACTGCCTTCACAGACCCAGGCTGGGGTTTTATGACTTCAGGCAGGCTGACCTCAGATGCCTGCCACAGCCCTGAGAAACCAGTCTGCGCCCAATGTCCTTTTCTCCCAGATTCGAAACTCCCCAAAGGCAAAGTCGTCCTGGTCTTTGCCTTGCTTGTCCAATTCCCCACTGGCTGCCAGGGCTGGTGCTCACAGGGACATTTAATAAGTACTTGTTGATTGCCCAGCGAGTACAGACCATTCCATCTCACTTACTGTTTCTTAACTAACTCCACCCAGCCTGATTGCTGTGCTTGGTCGGGCTGAATGATCTGGAATGAATGTAGTGGTAGTGCCACCTAGAGGCGTCTCCTTACCTTGATCTTATTTCACAGGAGCACTTCCCGAATGAGTTTACCTCTGGAGATGGAAAGAAAGGTATGTTCCATGAATTTCCATGGTGACTTCGGTCGAGGAGTGGGCCCCCCTCTCCCCTCCTTTTTTTGCTTCCTCAGGCAGGGTCTGCCCATAGACCATGACTTCATTCCTGGCACCATGAAGGATACGCTGGCTCTTCTCTGCTTTACTTCCTATAGCGTAGGAGTCTGGCTATGGTCTGGGATAGGCAGTCCTGGACTTGGGGAGTGAGTCAGACTTCATCCCTCCCCCAGGACAGGAGTAAAGATAGACCAAGGAGATGTGGGGTATCCCTTTGTTAGCTCCCTAAAGGGGTAGGGGCTCTCATCCAGTCTGTACCTCCTTCCTGCTTTGCCTTGTCCTTGTCCCCCCTCAGCGTACAAGTGCCCCCAGAGCAGCGACATGCATTGCCCTGGGTTCCTAGAGTCCACAGCTTGTTTTGATCCGAGGACAAATACCACCTACCACCTCACATCTACTAAGAACTCCACATCCCCAGGTCCCACATTTCTGGCCAGGGGTGTGGGAGGTAGGAACTATTCTCCTGACCAAGGAGGTATTTAAACTAGTTCAGTGTCCACCAGGAAAATACTTCCTGAAAGGGTCCCAGATGCCCTGACTTGAGAGCCTCGATTTCCGGGGTCTCTGATCCCAGTTAGTGTCCTGCAGACAGAGGTGCGGAAGAGACAGGGAAATGAGTGTCCACTGGGTGCCTGCTGTGTCTGGGCTGTACTAGGCCCTGCCCTGCCCCACCTGCTCCTTACACGCCTGCAGGGTGGCTGTTAGCCCTCCCTGACTGGTGAGGAGACCAAGGCATGGAGGGAGGGTGAAAGTGTTGCAGCTGGCAAAGCAGGTGAGAGCAGAACCTCCAGCTCACATGTGGGGCCACACAGGAAACCCCTAGAATGTGTGACTCCCTTGGGCTGTGGGTGGCCTATGCTGGGTGCTAATGGCCAACACCTCTACAAGGGTGACATTTGGAAATTTTCCCAGGGTCAGAGGGGAGCAATGCAAGGGGAACCTTTGCAGCAACTTTCTGGGCCATCAAACCTGAGGAGGGAGACAGGTCCTTTGGACTTCAGCATATGGTAGACACTGGGGAGGGTGGTGTGGACACCTTGTCCTGGGCATGCTGTGATGTTCCTATTCCTCTGCAAAGCCCACAGTGCATCTATACAAGTTCACAGTTCCTCTCCTTTGTTCCTTTAAAGCTCACAAGGACTTTGGCTACTTTTATGGCTCAAGCTACGTGGCAGCCCCCGACAGCAGCCGGACTCCTGGGCTGTCCCGTAGCCTGGATGGGCTGCTGGTTGCCGAGCTTGACCTCAATCTCTGTCGGCAGATGAATGATGTCTGGAACTTCAAGGTCGGTCCTAGGCTCACTATTGTCTGCTCCTTTGTTTTGCTCCTGTCCTGTCCTCAGGCCTGGGAACCGCTGTTGCTGGGTTTGCCCTCCCCACCCAAGGGCTCTGTGTTGAGCAGAGGGCCAGGTCTTTGCCTCATTCCTGGCTCCAGGGAGGAACCAATGGATCAAATGATGCACCAGCAGCAGGCTACAATCAATTCTCCTCTCATCTGATTTAGATTCTGGGCACCTTCAAACAAATTAATCTCAATTTCATTTGTCCAGAAAATGGAGTAGATTGGCTTCTCTAATCCTTTTTTCCTTCCAGGCATTTGTAGTTATCACAAGATAAATGTGTGTATCTGGTTCTGCCTGTGGCCAGGCCCCACAGCCTAGGTCTTGACAATAGCAGGAAATGGGTCCTGCAGAGAAATGGAACTTAGGCCTGGCTCTGGCACCACCTTGCTCAGTCACCTTGCTTACATGCCTCTTCTGCTTTCACGCCTTAGTGCTCCCAGCTATAAAATGAGAGGTTTCACTTGAAGGTCCCATGCTGCCTCTGAGACCTGATGCCTTGTGACATTAGGAGTCTAAGAGGAGTGTAGGTGCCTACCCTGCTGGAATGGGACCTCCGTGAAGGGCTCATGGCTTCAGGGTTTGCTGTATTCATGTCCCCAGTATTTCTATCAACTCAGCTCCCATTTATGAGCAAATCATACAGCAAATGTCATGTTATAATTAAATGACTTTTCCCGGTGTGACTGGGAGGACTCTAGGGCTTCCAATCCAGCCAGACATGGGCTCTAGGCCTAGCTCTCCTGCTTACTTAAGTGAGTCCTTGGGCATGTCCCCTCAGTCTCAGATCTTTGTCAGACAAGGTATTACCCATGAGAAAGACTCCTGACCTGTCTGTCCTCTTCCTGGGCAGCTCAGATAAATGCAAGGTTCTACCCAAATCAGAGGTCAGAACCAAGAACACTGGTCAACTCTTTTAACAAGTATCATCAAGAGCAGTAAACCAAATGTTTTCTCAGTAGACACTTGTTAGAAGCAGAAACCTTCCCAGCTGTGGTGATGGGCATGCGCTTATGTTGAGTCTTTTGGAAGGAGCTTGTCTTGGGAAAGGAGGAGGGAGGATGTGCCGGGTATAAGCATTCTGGGTGGACTTTCCAGACCCAACCAGGAGATCCTGGTTCAAATCCTGGCCTTCTCCCCTCCTGGCTGGCGACCTGGACCAGGTCCGGGTTCTCTGTGTTGTAGGCTGTAAGACAACCCTCCTTCCTCCTGCCTCAGGGAAGACCACACCTTCTAGACAGGTCACAGTAGGTGAGGCTGGGCTGTGTGAGTCATCATAGCATCCGTGAACTTCACCACAGCACCGGAATCTGTGGAGAGGTCACACAAGGGTTGTTTGTCTGTATTAGTCTGAAGTCGTCCCATCAATCAGCCTTCTTGATACATTCCTGTCCCATGGCTGCCCTCCTGTGGCAAGAGGTGGCGGCAAGTATGTGAGAGTGTTTGTAAAACAGGAACCACTACAGTAACATCTATGTTTTGCTTCCAGATGACCGGCAGATACGAGATGTATGCACAGGAGCTTGCTGAATCTGTCAAACCCAACTACAGCCCCACAATCATGAAAGAGTAGCTGGCTTCAGCTTCTGCCTGCCTTGGGGCTTGGAGGACACCTCTGCCCCCAGCCGATTAGCAAGTGTGGCAGGTTTAAGGTGTCTACGTTCTCCCTGATAATGTTGCTGTCTATATTGGCTTTAAAATGGCCAGGCAGGGGGAGAGTGAGATGGGGAGTGACTGCTTACTGGGTACAGGGTTTCCTTCTGGGGTATTGGAAATATTTGGGGACTAGATAGAAGTGATAGTTACACAACACTGAATGTACTAAATACCACTGAATTGTATACTTTTAAATGTTTCATTTTATGTTATGTGACTTTTATTTCAATTTTCAAAAAAATGCCCAGGCACTGCTTGTGCAGGTGGATTTGAAGTTAGATAGATGGGACACCCCAACCCTTAGTGTGGGAGTCTGTGTGCCAGTGGGAAGAGGGTGAGGGCTGATCCCAAGTCCCTGAGCCAATGTATAGCTGCAGCAGGTGGAACAGTCTTTGGATATGTTGACTTGTCTAGGCTATAATCCCCACTTATTCAATCAGACACTAGTCTAAGTATTACTGTGAAGGTATTTGTAGATGTGACTAAAGTCCATACTCAGTTGACTAAGTAAGTGAGATTTTTCCAGATAATTGGGGAGGCCTAACTTGATCAGTCAGAAGGCCTGAAGAGCAGATCTAAGACTTTCCTGAGAAAAAGAAATTCTGCCTGTGGACAGCAACTCAGCCCTTGATCAGAGGTCCTGACAGCCTGTCTTTCCTGACAGCCTACCCTTCAGATTTTGGAAGTGACTATCCAGCCCTTATAATCACTGAAGTCAATTCCTTGCAATAAATCTCTTAATATATATCCTACTGATTCTGCTTCTCTGGTTGGATCTGATACAGATTTTTGTGCCAGAAATGGTTCTAGAGGAGTAGATTCCTAAAGATGAGTTTTCTATATTGGTTGTGGTTTTCTGGAATTCTTCTCTAATGTGATTGAATTTAAAGGCACTCATGACTATTTTCATAGAGTCAGGGTGAAGAGGGTGGTGGTAGTCCATGGCATAATGTGGCAACAGAAATTTACATACAGGACAGACCATCAGCATGTACTGAGCATTCCTGTGCCAAGAGAGGCCTTTTGTGTGTGTGTGTATTGGGGTTTCATTCTGTTGCTCAGGCTGGAGTGCAGTGGTGTGATCATGGCTCACCATAGTCTCTGACTCTTGGGCTCAGGCAATCCTCCTGCATCAGCCTCCAAGTAGCTGGGACTATAGGTGTGTGCCACCACACCTGCCTAATTTTTTTTTTGGCAGATATGAGATCTTACTGTGTTGCCCAGGTGGTCTCAAACTCCTGGGCTCAACGCATCCTCTCACCTCTGCCTCCCAAAGTGCTGGGATTATAGGCATGAGCCACCGCACCTGACCTATAGTGCTCTTAGAATCCTTTACTTCTGTAGAATGGTAGTAATGTCCCCACTTTTTTTTAGTCCCCACTTTCATTTCTGATTTTAGTAATTTCAGTCTTCTCTTTTTTTTCTTAGTCAATCTAGCTAAAGGTCATCAATTTTATTAATCTTTTTGGGTTCATTGGACAACACAGCGAGACCTTGTCTCTATAAAAAAAATTTACTAAGACATGTTTTATGGTCTAACACATGGTCTACCTTTGAGATTGCCTTAGTCCTTTTTTCTGTGGATCACACTGTTTGGCCACCCCACCTGATCCAAGATGTCAGCAATAAAGCAGTAGCCTGGCAGGAAGGCCCCCTGGGGCACCTTGAGCTCAGCTACCTATCATCTTACATGTGAGAAAACCGATGGTCAGAAGCCTTCATCTAAGATTATACAGGGGCACATGGCCTGCAGGCCACATACACTGAACCACTGCAAGTTCTCACCTGAGAGTCTGCCCTGTGGCATCAGCAATGGCCATATGAAACAAAAATCTCTACCCCAGGTTCATCCAAATGTGTCCTGAGCATCTACGTGTTCCAGGCATGAGCTAAACCCTGAAATGACCCCCTAAAATAGTAGTATGGACAATTATACATCAACCAACTGGATAGCCTAGGTGAAATGGGCAAATTCCTGGAAATACAAAACCTATCGAGATTGAATCATGAAGAAATATGAAAAAACATGAACATTATTATATCAAAAACTGAAGTCAGATTTTACTCTTTTTGCAAGCTGATAAGTTGCAGAAGACATGACACTCCTGGGGCACAAAGGACACACACTGACTTTACTGCACATACACACACAGTCCTTCACAAAATTAGATCTAACATTTTTCTTTAACTATTTTACTATAACTATTTGCAGTATTTTAAAATTATATATTAACTATTGTATGTTATTATGGCAATAGCAGTGGCCAGTGTCCCAGCATTTTCTTACAGCAGTTTCCCAAGTGCCAGTTCCCACAGGGCGACACAAAGACGACCAAGTGAATCCTGCACACGCAGTGGTTGCCTTGAGGAAAGGAAGAGGAAAGAGAGCTTAGAGAATTCACATCTTTTGTTACGGACAGCTGGTGTGCCTTTCCTTTGCACTAAAGGGAGATATTATCTTTACCTGTCAAGGTCCCATGAACACCTGTCCTTTGCTCTGCACCTACCTCTGTTCCCTATGCAAACTCTTCAGAAAGTTAGTATGAAACAAAGGCCTGCCTAGTTGTAGCTTACAAGACACACACAAACTTGAGAGACCATGGAGGAAAGATGTAATCTACTGATAACATCTACTTCTCATTTCTTTACAATCTTGACTTCTGGCAGTTTTCCTATGAGTATGCCATTTTATTGGTCACTCTGATTAATCTGATCAACAAGCTAGACCAAATCAATTCAATTTGTCTCAATTTAATGAACAGGATTCAATCAGCAGAATGCACACTACCTACAATTAACCTCAGTCCTGACCCCAGGGTCATCAACTCAACAGGCTGAACAAATTTCATAAACCATCAAGGTCTACCTTAGAAAGCCAGGTGTCTTTCTCAAATATTGACCTTTCCACTTGACCTAAGTTACTAATCCAGGTACAGCAGGATGTTAATATTAGCTGTTGCGCAATTTCCACTGGTGGCCCACAAGGGGGAAGTCTAGGGCAAGTCTGCCAACCATACCAACGCTGGCCAGGGAGTTGACACTGACCCGAATGCCTTCCAGGGCCAAGGTGATACCATTGACCACTTTAGCTAAAGTCAGGGACAAATACTGAGTCACCAATCAGGGGACTCCCATCATAGGGATAACTGTCCCTATAGTGCACGTAAGTAACAAGTCAGTTATCAGTCCAGGAAGCTACCCAGAGTAATCAAGGGCCGCCTTGGTTCAGAGAGGTCTCTGCAGTTGTCTGTGGGCTGTGTGATCTGTTGGTGTTTGGTTAGCCTCTTGAAGGTCTCATGACAGCCCTGAAGATGCAAGACACTGTTTTTGGGAGATTGGCAAGTTAATGCCTAGCTTCCACACAAGAAGTATAGCCACAGAGCACACATAGTTAACCGTAGAAAGTGTTGTTTACAATTGTTGGGGTCTCTCTAGTGGGACCTGCACCACTGGGGCACAGATCCTGGCTAGCTGGTAGGCTTTTGGGCTTCCAGTTTACTTTGAATAATTGAATCTAATCCTTGTATCTGGAAGGACAGCCTGGGGGTGGTTGGTCCAGTCTATCCTGTTTGTCCATGCCACCAGCTAGGTGGCATTTATTTTCTCCACAGAATGGCTGAGCAAAGTCTGTGGGAATGGGAGTGGGAAAGACATCTGGTAGCATTGCAGTGTTTTTCGTGGGAGGTACAGAAGGCAGGGATATCCCTTGCTGTTTCCCATAAACTTCTGGTAAGTTTAATGGGAATGGTCAGTGCCCTCTGGGTGAAGGCAGAGCCTGCAGTTAATTTTTTTTTTTTTTAAGATGGGAGTTTCACTCTGTTGCCCGTATTGGAGTTCAGTGGCCTGGTCATAGCTCACTGCAGCCTCAAACAAGTGGGCTCAAGCAGTCCTCCAGCCTCAGGTTCTGTACTAGCTGGGACTATAGGTGAATGACACCACACCCGGCTAATTTTTTAAAAATGTTTTTTAGAGACCGGGAGCGGTGGCTCATGCCTGTATTCCTAGCACTTGGGGAGGCAGAGGTGAGAGGATTGCCTGAGCTCAGGGGTTCAAGACCAAGCAATATGGTGAGACCTTGTCTCTACAATAAATAAAAAAATTAGCTGGGGGTGGTGGTGCATGCCTGTGGTTCCAGCTACTTGGAAGGCTGAGATAGAAGTATTGCCTGAGCTGCGATGGCCGTGAGCATGCCGCTGCACTCAAGCCTGGGCGACAGAGTGAGAGTCCGACTAAAAAAAAAAAAAAAAAGTTTTTTTAGAGACAGGGTCTACTATGTTGCCAGGCTGGTCTCAAATTCCTGGGCTCAAGTAATACTCCTGCCTCAGCCTTCTGAGTAGCTGGGATTACAGGCAAGAGCCACTGTGCCCCACTTCACAGTTGGTTAAATTTAAGGGGGTGTGCAAAAGCGTGGGAGAACTGGACTGGGGTGTTCCTTTGTTCATAAGGAAGACTTCAGGGACAATTATGAAAGACAAAAATCATTAATGTCCCTCCCTCCCTCCTTATTTCCTGGGATCCAAAGTGTTTTCTACCTAGGTACCAGAGTTGCAGCTCACCCTTCAAAATTGCTGTGTCCCAGTGCTTGTAATGTTACCTCTTTTTCTAATTGTCCCTTTCTTGTACCCAAACCTTTTGTTTGGAAGGGTCAAAATGTAAACAGACCCATTGTGTCCCCCACTTTGTCCAGGTGGCTGACCAGAATCAGGGTTGATCCTCTAGGCCCCCTTATAGCTGGACTGTTCATCTAGAAGGTGTGCCAACCAGGCTGGCCTGGGGCTGCTGTCAGAGGAAAGAAAGAAAGCAACATTCCCAGGAAGCATTTGGTCAGAACCCCAAATTTTCAAAATAAGTCTCCCTGTTCTCAAGGGGGATCAAAGACCATGTGCAACTACACCCAGCTAATTTTTTAATTTATTGTAGAGATGAGTTCTCACTATGTTGCCCAGATTGGTCTCAAACTCCTAGG
>CAUYQG010299920.1:0-13653 GCA_963574415.1 Tarsius wallacei
GCGCCTGTAGTTCCAGCTACTTGGAAGGCCGAGGTGGAAGGATCGCCGGAGCCCAGCAGGTCGAGGCTGCGGTGGCCGGGAGCGGCCACTGCACTCCAGCCTGGGCGACAGAGTGGGACTCCAACTCAATAATAATAATAATAATAATTCCCAGAACCTATCAAGTTCGTATATAATAAATGCTCAATAAGTATGGTCTGAATGAATAAGTATCTTTAATAACAATTAACAATAATAGTTAATATTTACTGAGCACCTACTATGTGCTGGCAACTAAAACATGCATTAACTCAATTAATCCTCATAGTTACATCTATGAGGCAAGGCCTGTTACCATACCCATCTCAGAAGTGGAAAACCGAGGCACACCAAGATTAAGTAACTTAAGTGGGCAGCCTCATCCCACAGTCCAGCTGTGGAGTCCACACGCCACTGAACACCACAAAACAACACAGCAGCTTGACACTAAATGAGGTATGCGCCATGATGCAGCAATACAAGTTCTACTTTTGCCTGTGCATCTGGGCCTTTGCTTCTGCTGTGCCTTTAGCCTAGAGGGGTCTTCCCTTTTTCACATCTGTTCAAGGATCACTGAGAGGCTTTAACAAACCAACTTATCCCAACAGTAACCTCAGCCCCACCAAGTAACAGTCCCTCTCCTGCTTTTTCTTCTTCCAGAACTGAACTGTCTTCCTTTAAGCCAATTATTAGTTTGTTCTATTTTTCTTCTACAACAATGTGGTCTCCATGAACACAGACTGTGGAGATCATAGCTATATCCCCCAGAGCTAGGATGACACCTGGCCTGTGGATAGAGCTTGGTAAGTTTTGCTGAGTGGATACTATTGCCTGGTGACTTCTGTCCCACTTAGGAAGACATTTTCTGTCGGATTCTGGGCAACTTCCCACTTATCCTTGTTGAGTTTCTTTTTAGTCTGTCTATACAATCTTATTTACTCAAACACCACTGGATTATTCCAGCTCTTGGTGTCAATTTTTTTCTAATTAAACTGCCATTTTCCTTGCACACTGATCTTTAACATGAGACATCTTGTTCTTGTCATGAATATGACTCATATGGAAAAATATAAGTTGAATATAGGGGCTCATATGTACCAGAAAGTTTCTATCAATATTTCTTTTTTTTTTTCTTTTGAGTTGGAGTCTCACTCTTTCACCCAGGCTGGATTGCAGTGGCATGCTCACGGCCACCCCAGCATCGACCTGCTGGGCTCCGGCGATCCTTCTGCCTCAGCCTTCCAAGTTGCTGGAACTACAAGCGCGCACTACCACGCCCGGCTAATTTTTGATTTATTGTAGAGACGAGATCTCGCCAAGTTGCCAGGGCTGGTCTCGAACCCGCGGGCTCTGGCAATCCACTTGCCTCATCCTCCCAAAGTGCTGGGATTATAGGCTGAGCCATCGAGCCTGGCCTCTATCAATATTTCTAACTTTGGCCGGGATCGGTGGCTCAGCCTGTAATCCCAGCACTTTGGGAGGCCGAGGTGAGAGGACTGCCTGAGCCCACGGGTTCGAGATCAGCCCGGGCAACTTGGTGAGACCTCGTCTCTACAATAAATCAAAAATTAGCCAGGGGTGGTGACATGCGCCTGTAGTTCTGGTTACTTGTAAGGCTGAGATGGGAGGATTGCCGGAGGCCAGCAGGTCAACGATGGAGTGGCCGTGAGTGTGCCATGGCACTCCAGCCTGGGTGATGGAGTGAGACTCCAATTCAAAAAACATATATATTTCTAACATTTATATCAGACATGGAAGTAGAGTAGTAGCCATAGATGCCTGCCTGATTCTTAGGTCTATCTATGGTCATTATTTCTGGTGGAGTATTAACTTTTTCAAAGTATGATGTGGAATTCCACTGATGACTGAAATGACCTCTTTGAAAGCAAATACCACATCATTTACACAAACACTTCAGATTTTTCTTTCCTTCTGCCACAATATATCTTCAAACTCAACATCCACAGCAAAGATGTAAAATACACAATGCACGAAAGTGTCTTCAAAGATATACCTCAAAGCATTTTTTAAAGGGAAAAGAAAGAAAATAAAGAATGAGATCAGCCTGCCATTAGATTGATTTCCTTGAAGACTATAAAAGAAACAGAATTTGAAGGTCATAAAAGTGTGTCTATTTGTTTAGGGAAGTCTTACAGGTAGTATAAATATCACCAGCTACAGTTGCTATGGGGTCTGTTTGTTTACCAAACAAGAGCACAAATAGTTACATAAAAGCAGAACGACACTTGGGTATATAAATGGAGAAGGCTTTGCCTTCTGGTAAATTTTCCAGTGCCTTTTTAAATGTCCCTATTGTTTTTTTTCACTTATTCACTTGAAATCTCTGTTTTCTTGATTCTCTCTTTGTACTTCTGACACCTCTAGAGAAGGTTTTTACTCTCAGATTTCTGAGGCTGATAATAATGTTATTTTCCCTTTCTTCATTTTAAGACTTAAAAAACAAACACATTAGCCCAACCATACTAACTGGACAACAAAAATAGTTTTCATAACTGAAAACGCAAAAGACAGAGAAAGCCAAGGCCACCAAGTTTGTAGAAGACTTCTATCTAGTACAGGCATGTGGTCCTTAAGTTAACACGTTAACAACTACCCAGAAAGGTCTGTATTTAACTGACTTTCTATAAACCAATGTTTCATGCACCAGAATTATACCTGCTGAGTTAACCACGTGCTTCAAAAACCAAAGGGGGAAAAGGGAGGGCATGAGGGTAAAAATAAAGGAGAAAACCTAATAAGTCTGTTCTCGCATTTTCTTTGTAATAGAGAAAGTATGTGTGATGAGGATGTGTGTGTGTGTGTGAATGTGATAACTCAGATCTATAATAAAACAAACTGCACAACAGAGGCAGCTACGAGTGGAAGCCTAGTCTTCACACTACATTGACCGCAGCACCCGCCCGGCACAGCCCCGATGCCTTTCTATGAATGGGAAGGATTGCCATATGGACGAAGACACTGAACAAGCTGTACAACTCTTGGTGACATGTGCCCGGGGGATTGTCCCATATTAACGCCACCTGGGCTGTGGCAATTGTGCTCTGCATGTGCAGTGGCTCCAAGGAGCCCATCAGGATGTTATTTTTGAGTACACACAAAAAGGAAAATTACAGTTAAGAGAATTCTCTGGCTAGCATATCTGTTGCTCAATTCTCGAAATAGTTTCCCAAAGGAACGGTTATCTTCTTTATTCACACAGGCAGAAGTGACAAGCTGGAACACATATTAACAATTTCCCTTTGTGAGCCTCCACTATTGTTTTAATGAGGAGAATATAGTTTATAATATACTTAGGCCTTGACTGATTACAAAGGGGGGTGGAATAAAGAACTTTAGGAATGCTGTACATATGTAACAGCTCATTTGCATTACCCCAGTGAGCAAGTCAGCTGAGTGGTCGCTCCCTTGAAAAGATCTATAGAGCTGGGCTACAGGGTAACACCAGTATAAAAAAAGCAGAGCCAAAAGTAACAACAATAGTAGTAAAATAGAGTAACAGTGCAAAAAAGCATCTTTGAAAATCTTGAAAAAGAGCAAGATGACTTCCGTTTAAGTCTCCAGCAAAGCCCCCCCCCCCCCCCATCTGGCCCTATTATTGGCTTAAGAGCTTCAGACTCCTAGCTGTCATTCATAGGCGAATAGGTCTACACCAGGACTTTTCTAAACCACATGGCTTCTGGAGGTCCTTGGCATCCTTTTCTTCCCTTAGATACTTCCAATACCCATCACAGAAAATGTTTTCTTTATCTAATCCAAGTAGTAAAGGTGTGCATTTCAACAAGAACCTTTTCCATATAAAAGGGTAAAACCTAGTGCCATGGACAAGACCATCTGCGTTTCCAAAAGGCTGATTCTCCCTCATGCCCTGGGTATAGAAAAAATGTTAAGAAGCAAAAGCGGCCAGGCTCAGTGGCTCAGCCTGTAATCCCAGCACTTTGGAAGGCCGAGACGAGCGAACTGCCTGAGTCCGTGGGTCCAAGACCAGCCCGGGCAACTTGGTGAGACCTCGTCTCTATAATAAATAAATAAAAATTAGCCAGGCATGGTAGCGCATGCCTGTAGTTCTGGCTACCTGGAAGGCCAAGGAGGAAGGATTGCTGGAGCCCAGCACGTCAACGCTGGGGTGGCCTTGAGCCTGCCACTGCACTCCAGCCTGGGCGACAACTCTAAAAAAAAAAAGAAGCAAAGGCACATTTGGGAGGAGGGGACACAGGTCTTCCAACCAAGTGCAAATACCTGCAAAACAGCTGGGTGCTAATAAAGGAATTTGCCAGAAAACCCATTTCAGGTGCTTCAGAAAAGAATGTCTACCCTGCAACATGAAAGAAACTAGGGGTTCGAAGATTAGTTGGGATGAGAACTCTGGCACATCAGACTGCCCGGATTGAGATTCATATTATGCAACATCCCAAGAAAAAAATTAAAATCAGCCAAATTGAAGAGCAACATAAAATAAACATGACTCTCCAGACCAATGATGTCATTTTATTGGGAAGCATTTATCATTAAACACAATAAATAGAAAAAGATTTACAGAGTCTAATGATGCTGTGCTATGTGGTAAAAGGCACTTTACTGAGGTACAGCAAAACAGCTGTTAGAGAATAATAGCTGAGGTTTTTTTCTTTTAATCACCCCACAAAGTGAACAGTCAAAAATCCCCATAAACACTTCCCTTATGGCATGTGAATATTTTAAAGATTCTTCTCCTCTTGCCCACCCTGTGTGTGTGAATGACAGGAGGTGACAGCATCATACTACACTACCCTGATATAATACATCCACTTACTTCTGAGGTCCCAAAGCAACTGGTTTTAAGCAACGAAGACAAACAGATCACAGCTCCTCAAAGCACGATGGTTGCCAAACACCAAATAGCATGTTTGGGGTACAAAATGTTGATCAGCCGCACCCCCCCCACCCCCAGGGTGCTTCTTTTTGACATAAGCAGGAACTTTTTTGCTCTAAACAAGTTACTTCCCCTGCAGATAGACATGGGACAGGTGATGCTGCCAAGAGACTGCTTTGGAACAAAACAAGCACCTGTATTTTAGGCCTCAAAGGTGGCCACACCCGCTTCTTTTTCCGGTCCCCCACACCTGACAAGACATGCCCAGCCTGCTCTGTGCATTCTCCATCGCTCATCGCCTGTTTCCAGCCTCCTGACTTCCCCCTGGCAAAAAGATGAGGTGGGCCAAGAGAACTAGCAAAGGGAATTTCTTGGGGCTTCTTCCAAACTGTGGCTGAACAGATGGGTCTGGCCCCAGGATACAGCCCTTGAAGGGCATGGCCTGGCCTTCATCCCTGAGCATCACCTATCGGAGATTCTAATCAAAAGTCTGGGTTGGAGCCAAGGTGGTTCTGATGAGTAACTAACCTGGAAACCACTAGAATATGGCAGTTATTGCAAGTTCTTGAGGGTTGAGGAGATCTTGAGCCCAGTTCCTGCATGGTCAAGAACTAGCTGTGTGACCTGTGCAAGTGACAAAATCATTCTTAGGCCCAGCTTACACTAAAGGCTATAGTACCCCATAGGTGTGAGAACTAAAAGGGAAAATGAGTACAGTATCAAGTCTCCTGTCAAGTCCTTTGTGCATCGTGTCTGGCAAAAGTAATAGTTATGAAAATATTCGCTGCATTATTATCACCATCCTGTGTCAGGTCCTGATTCCTAGAGAAGAGGAAAGAAAGCAAAACCTGAAAGAAGTCGTTCCACTTGCCCATGATCATCACAGAGCCAAGGGGAGTCAAGAAGTAAGTCTCAAGTCAAGGTCTCCTGGTGGCTCTTAAGAAAAAGAAGCAAGTGAGATCTGGTCCTTCCAGAAAGACTACTTTTATTCTGTCGGCTTATGCAAGAATGGCAAGCTTTGTGGACTGAATATGTATGGGCTGTTAATCAAATTTTTAGAGAAAAATTCTGTCCTTTCCAACAGTGTCAAACCTCAAATGAGCTAAACATACAGCGCACGTTGCCTCTCAGACTTGAAAGTGTATGCCAAGCCCCTGAGGATCTTGTGACAGAGCAGGTCCTGATTCAGTCGGTCTGGGGTAGAGTCTGAAGCTCTGAATTTCTAACTAGTTTCCAAGTCATGGCAAAGCTCCTGTTCTGCAGCCTTTGAGTAGCAAGACTCTAGGGTATGTAAAACAAACAAGAATTCCCATACCCCATCTCGGACTAACAGAATCCAAGACTTCATGAAAAAGGCCTAGGAAGCTATGTGTTTAACAAATACCCCATGAGAATATCATTGGGGAATCTGAGAAACACGGGTCTAGTGGTTAATTAAGGTCAGGAGTCAGGAAACTTTTGCTGTAATGGCCAGACAGTAAACATTTTGCTTTTTGTGGGCCATATGGTTTCTGCTGAAACTACTCAAGCTTGCCACTATAGTGTGAAAGTAGCCATAGACAATATGTAAATGAATGTGTGTGACTGTGTCCCGATAAAACTTTATTTACAAAAATAACCAGTGGGTCAAATTTGGCTGGCTGACCATAATTTGTCCACTTCTGTTAGAGATCCTTTAAGTGCCTTAAGCATATTGGAAAGAAACAGCAGTAACAATTTTGAAGAAAATTTGGGGCAATTTGATCACAGGTTCTCCAGAATGCTTTAATGGGAAGGAAGATTTAGAATAACTAGTTTGCTCTAGTTTCAAATCAAAGAAATACAAATTATTATCTGATTTCTAAACAAAATAACTAAAGTGAGGAGGAACTAGTCAGAACAATGGCAGCTAGAGTTTACTGCTTAAATTGCTGGCTCAACAGGTCTTAAATATCAGTATGAGAGCATGCAAAGATTAAAAGCTTGTGTATCTAAAACAGTTTTGAAAACAAACTTTCAGAATTTTAGCAAGTAAATCAAGAGAACCAATAGTTATTTGTCAAGACAGAATTTAGTTTAAAAAAAAAAAGAAAAAAATATCAGGCACATCCATGTTTCAAAGTTCCTTGCCTTTTGAAAATCACAGGGCCTGTAAACACAAATGTTATTGTTGTATAGTCAAATACATGGCATTATGTCAAGAGGCCACAAATCAAAAACAGAGACTGTGTATCAAGTGAAACTGTCTAAAAGTACACTAGGCAGGCGAAAACCTTCAGGGGTTATTTGAAGGCATCTGCCAACTGTGGAGGGCAGAGAATGCAAGGAACTGGATTCATGGGGCTACGTCAATAAGTGAGGATGAAAAAAACTAAGCAAGGAATATCGTGACTGGGCAGAAGGCAGGTCAGGTCTCACGGAGCAAAGTGCCCAGTGTGGGTCCCCTGCTTCTGAGAACAGCATGATGCTTCAAAGACAGCAGAAGCCTCAATCTTTTCAGAGCGTAAAGACACTTTTTCACCAAATGCTTAAGGACACCTTGGAACAAATATTTATAACAGCTATGAATCTGAGATATACTCAAGTTATAAAACATCTACTAATAGTGCTTGAGCTGAAAGCAAAAAGCTGGAAGGATCAGAAAAAAGGGATATTCCTAATTTGGACTATGGAGGACACCTGAAATAGAATAAAGACCATATGATGTGTTCATTGAGAAAATGCAAAATTTATAAGGCAGAAAGGAAAGTAAGGAGACTTTAAAGGAGGGAGACTTGTTTTGTAGTTGCCTGTTTGCAAATTCTTCGTGGGGTTTGTTTTGTTCTTTATTATGTGCTGTTTCAGAGCATCTGATTTATATCTTGTAAATCCCACCTACTCACCTTCAAGAAAGGCCTAATAAATACTTGTATCCACTATAAAAGAGGAAACGCTGGTATTTTTCTTTAAACACAGTGATTTTGTTTTGAGTCAGGGTCTCACAATGTCAGCCAGGCTGGAGTGCAGTGGCACAATCACAGCTCACTGCAGCCTCAACCTCTAGGACTCAGGTGAGCCTTCTGCCTCAACCTCCCAAGTAGCTAGGACTACAGGTGCACGCCACTACACCTTGCTAATTTTTTTAATTTTTTTTTTAGAGACAAGGTCTTGTTATGTTGCCTAGGCTAGTCTTGAACTCCTGGACTCAAGCAAACCTCGTGCCTCGGCCTACAAGCCTGAGTCACCGCGCCCAGCCTGAACACAGTGATCATCACATAGTAGCTTAAATTAATAAATGTTCTGTCAATTGAATTTAAAATTTATTTTAGGAACACTGCTTTTAATATATCATAATTTAGCATTCACTTGTAAGCTTAATGAAAACTCCAAGTATTATTTTATAAACTAAAAAAAAACAGACTTGAATTTGGATCTTAGATATACCCTAACCAGTTCTATGACCCTAGGTCAGTTATTTAATTTCTATAATTCTATTACAGCATCTGTAAAATGGGTATAATGATCCCTATTGCCTCCTAACTGGTCGTATGGATGAAATGAGTCATCGTTCCCTATGTAAGAGTCTAGCTAGCTTTTGGCACAGAGAAGGAACTGATTAAATGTGAGTTCTCGTCCCTTTCCCTAGTGCACCATAATGTAATGTGATATTTAGAATTTTAATTCAGGCAATTACTTAAGTAGTAATTGCTATTTGTATTTACATAGCTGCTTTGATCCAAGAAGCTCAAAGGGCTTTACTAAATTTAGCATTTTAATAAATGTTTCATTTGCATTCTGTTGATTCTGTTTACCCACACCAAAACTTGGAATTTCCTAAAGCGAGACAGCCAGACAAGTTAAGGAAACAAGACATCTTCACGTTTCCCAAGCCTGGGTTTTGTCCATTTGCCTAAGAAGTCAAGCCCTCCTGCTCCTCTGGAATAAAATGACAGTAAGAGGCTCAAATGTGCCAGCTTCCTCTCACAGCTCCCCTTTAGCTTCTGCCATTGAACTTGATCCCCGCCACGCTTCTCTCGGGCACTGACAACAGAGGTATGTTTATTGCACCGATGAATTTATATATAATCAGCACAATAAACATTATTAAATTGTCGGGAGAAAATCAAAGCACGAAGCATGGCGCCAGTACTGAATTCTAATGATGCTGAATGTCCATGATTGCACGGGGACAGGATCTTAACAAGTCTTGATTTGAACGTTGGCATCCGCCTCACAAATCACATGGGCTGCTCCTCCCGTAATAGTGCTGAATATTGATAAATGGCTCTACCCCGCGCAACAGGGAAGTGGGTTTCTATTGGCAATCTTTACCAAAGTGTGTTTTTTCCCTTCTCTACACTCAAGGGTTTACCCTGAATGATTTAATTATAATTTTCCTTGTGTAAGACAAATTAAAGAGGAGAGTAGGAGTGTCGTGCCAAGCACATTATTTATCTCCTTAACAGATTGCAGCTCACCAAACCCCAGAGCTTGCTTGCTGCTGCTGCAGCGGCTGCTCATGGGAGCCAGCAACGCGCATGGGGCAAGAGCGGGAAGAAGGAGTTTTCCATGTGGCCTGGAAGGATGCAACCCAGCTGAGATGATGAGCCATCTCGTTACTTTAAAAACAAACAAAAACTCACAATACTACCCCTTTCCAACGCATTTTCTCACAGAGCACTCCCAGATCCTTTCAGCAAGAATTCTTAAAGCTGCTAACCCACAATCGAGTCTGTAAGGCTAGATTACTGTGTGTGGTAGGAGCTCTCTCTCGCTTCAGAAACTGCTCCATGAGAATGGAGGGAAAAGAATATTACACCAGTATCAAAGAAGAGCTTGGAAGGACGTAGATTTCACAGATGCACCAGTAAGGGATAAAACTTCTCCAAGTCAGTGATTAAAAACTCCTGAGACAACTGGCAGCTCCGTGTACAAGTGAGAACATACTTTTCTAGTGACAGCTTTTTTTTTCCTACAGGATGTCACACATGTGATTTTACAATTAACCACACATAATAAGATGCTGCCACATAATATTCATTTGAAAAACCTATATGTACACAAAGCTGGCTACCTAATCACTGATTTTTTTTTTTTAATGATGAATTCTATAAGCTTAAAACTTTTGAATTATCTTAAACCAAAGGTGCTCATTTGTCTTGTTATCTACACTCAGTTAAAATGTGCTGACTAGAGTTTTCTTTTAATTCAGTCACGTTTAGGAACCTACCAGATAATATAAACTGAGAGATTTGGGAGATTAACTGGTAGCATATAATTTCATAGTTGCTTCCTTTCTGCATGCACAATTGGAAAACTCAGCCTGTTTAGACATCCAGATTAAGGCTCATTGGAATCTAAGTTCTTTTCTGGTCTGTATTCTAATTTTGGCATGTAGTATAATGAAGATTAAGCACAACTTTTGTGCAGACAAATAAGGACCATTAAAAAAAATTCAAACAAACTTAGTCTCCTGGAATTAGACTGTCTCTTAGATCCATTTACTTTCGAATGTGCCTTAAGACATGAAAAGAACTATTCTTCTCCCACTTGCCTCCTTGCTAATCTATCACCTGACTGTAGATATATAACCTTTTAGAGTGAAACTGAGCACAGTGCATCTAAACAAGAAGAGTTTTCTATGTCACAGGAAATCTGTGCAGGCTCCACAACGGCCGACGAGATGGCAACAAATACCTTAAGTGCATCAGTCGGCATTTTTCAGTGTATGGCCTCCTGCTCTGCCTATGGATAAAGATGTAATTCAATCACTCTGCGGTAAATGGACACATCCACCTTACGACATCAAAAGCAAGTACAGCAAAGGACAATAGCCTAGAACCTTTTCTTTAATGCAACTAACTGCTGCCTAAGGTTTTCTATTTTGAAAAAAAATAATTATAATAAAGACATAATAAGAGATGATAAAGCAAGAGCCAAGAAACAATAGAACCCGTATTTCGCCCAATAGCTCCAAACTGATTCTTAGTGCCCAACATTCTGTCCTTCAAACTCTTGTAAACCATTATGTTTAACATATATTTTAGCTCTTCGATGTCTGTCACGGAAATTCCAAAACGATCTTGAAAGGACAGTTGCAAATTTCGGTTAAAACATATATATTATCCTCATCTCTAGTAACCACCCATGGCTTTTATGGCTGAACGTGATATGTGTGTGTACATGTGTATTCAGATAATATTTTCCTGGTATAAAGATACACATCCAAATAAAACAGTAGGCTTCTTAATTCTCAATATTTTGATAAATATATGAAATTATATTTGTAATTTTGTAACTGAAATATGTATTTAAATTTTTTTTCACCAACTCATTTGTATTTCAAAACAAAATAGAGAATTCGCTTTTTCCTAATGGAAAGGCATTTACTATCACATACCACTTTAAAGATCTCTTCTGTGCGTGGAAGCTCTCTGCATATGAAACATATAGGGAATGGTTTAAAAATAGCAAACTGTGAAAAAGTTTTATATAGTCTATTTTTGAAAAGCATTTCAACAGCAGTATTAATACAGCTGGGGGCTAAAATACAATAACATGAATTAACAGCTTTATTTTCTTAGAACTTTCAAGCTAACGTGACATATTCCGGATCTGTAAAACAACCTCAGCTGTTTCAATTAACATTCATGTGCAGCTCAGGGCAATTCAAAAATAAAATGTCTTAGCTTTCGAATAGGAATGCAGCCATTGAGACAATGCTACCATCTATCCCACGATCAGGGGAAAGTGTACGGTGTATGTTTGTGTGTGTCTATACAACGGAACCTCCCCCTTTCAACTCTCCATCCTTCAAACCTTCACTCAATGTCCACATGGAAAAGACCATGTGCTTTGGGGACACAAAGATGAAAAGGATGGGCTCCCAGCCTTCAATGGGTGCAGTATAATGTTAAATTCTGTGTTTTTTCAAACCACAATTCAAAATTGCCCATAGCAGACGCACTATTCCCTGAAAAGGTCTTAAAGCCAAGGAATTCAGCTTGTATGGAGTGAGCACTTGGCAGAAGGAGTAGGCCTGGAGGCGTGGAAATCAAATCCATCCAATGAGAAACTATGTGACTTCAGCCTGGGTTCCTAAGCTAAGAGTAGATCCTACATAAGTGATAATTCCATGTTGAAAAGGTGAAAATAATGAGATGATTCACACCCAAACCATACTGAACACATGCCTAAGTAATTACATGCACATTCAAGTCACACGGATCCAATTAGGGATCACTGAGATATGGCGAGGCAAGGCCACCAAGCCCTCCCGTGTTCAAGACAATTCTGGACACATCTCGGCAACTCATTCCTACCTTTCCCTTTTGGGAGTGTGGACTGAGAGCTGTCCATTGGTAGAGGCATGTGGGTTCATTATTAAGGAGGTCTTGGAAGGTGCAGAGGAGGAGACACATGTCGTGGTCAGATCCAAACTGCTGTGATTGTTGCCTGTGGTTTCTTCTGCAGTATGAGCACTTGTCACTTCTTTCCAGAGCTGCTGCAGTTCTGTTGGAATCATGCCTGAAACAAACAAATTGGATAATTAAATCAATTAACAGCTAATTCCGTCCTCTTCAAACAGTAATTAAATCAAAGAGTCAGTAAACAAAGCCTAGTGTTAGGGGGGTTTTTTGGTGAGTGTAGCCTTTTTTTCCCTCCCAACTCAGGCAGATACTGTAGTAAAAAGTGTGTCCTCCCACTGAGCAACCAAGTAGAAGTGCCCTCATCGCACATAAAAGATGTCCACGAAAAGGATTCAAAACACAGTTACTCTGCAACAACAGTATGCCTCTGTCCATCCAGTGTTGTTTCTCAATTTTTGGAAAAAAAACCCAAAAAACAGTAGACAGAAGTAATCTTATTTTTAGACAAAAAGGACTCTAAATAAATTTGTTCAACTATACTATTATGACAACATGAACCACAAAATGAATAATTTTTGTGCTTAAGTCTTAAATGATGACAAATAGCTTTGTTATTAAATATAGTTTTTATTAATCACTTTTAGACATAAATTATGAATTCATATCATCTTCCTGAAATGCTTTTCAACTTTTAACAGTCAAATTGATTATACTATGATTATTTCATTAACACACCTATCTTCCTCATTAATTTTGGTTTCTACTACCACATGCTTAATTGATGGATGTGTCTACTGAAAAACTGTATAACTTTTTATACAAGTAACACTATTATTACTGTCATTTCTTAGATCAATGGTAATGAACCATTGCAGAATAAAATGAAAATGTAAAATAAACTTGGAGTAATAAAAGTTCTCATCTTTTAAGGAGATCAGAACGGACATGGGTGTTAAGGAGTAAGTGTCAACCTGTATTTTCCCCCAAGAAGAAATATCATCATCAGTATGTCAATTGTACTACTGTGGGCCTTTTAGTCTTTATCCAAGTGGCATGCCTCCACAGCCCAGGATTTCCAAAGCCCACCTCAATGCGGTTGCTAGTACATACATGAACATTAGAAAAATACTCTGAGGCCGGGCTCGGTGGCTCAGCCTGTAATCCCAGCACTTTGGGAAGCCAAGGTGAGTGGACTGCCTGAGCCCGCGGGTTCGAGACCCGCCTGGGCAACTTGGCGAGCCCTCATCTCTACAATAAATCAAAAATTAGCCAGGCGTGGTAGCGCATGCCTGTAGTTCCAGCTACTTGGAAGGTTGAGGCGGAAGGATCGCCGGAGCCCAGCAGGTCGAGGCTGCTGTGGCTGGGAACAGCCCCTGCATTCCAGTCCGGGCGACAGAGTGAGACTCCAACTCAAAAAAAAAAAAAAAAAAGAAAAAT
>CAUYQG010299922.1:0-23154 GCA_963574415.1 Tarsius wallacei
TGGCTGCTCCTGGGCCCAGGCCTCCACCTCCGCTCCTCAGAGCCCTCAGAGTTGACTTATGCCAGCCCCCTCCCTGAGGAAGCAGCAAGCAAGAAGGCCAGGGACTCAGAGGGGCAGGCATGCCCTGGGAGTGAGGGGGACCAGGGGCAGGTTGGAATGAGCAGGGTGGGCATATAAGAAGAAGGGGAATCCTAGGTACACTGGCAGGTCGGGGGATGAGGCCCTGTTGTGACCTGCTGGACATGAGATGGTGACACTGGGATGCCACACCCAACTTGGCACAGCCCTGAGAGGAGAAAACTTCCATGCAATCAAGAAGTGAGGAGCTGTGACGGGGCGTGTGGGTGGGTTCTCTCTTGGCAATGGGGAAAGAGAGGGACCCCCGCCTCGCCCCACACCAAGTGCAGGGTCAGAGACCCACCCACCTGCACCCCTTGCAGGACTACCTCACCTCCTGTGCAAACTCCACTCCTGGCTTCCACAGGTGCCTCAGGCCCAGACCCTCAAAATCAAACACAAATGTGATTTTCTCCACCTTCTTCCCCAGCTGCAAGGGAATGTCAGGAGGGGAGACCTGTGAGGGTCAGTTCCCCCCACCCACCCCCAAGATGGGGCTGGGTCTGAGCACAAGTCACTGGCCTGGCTTGTCTAGACCATGTCTGGCATGGAGGTTTCCTGCCAGGGGCAGGGCAGGGGAAATCCCAAGGCATGCCAGGACCAGAATGGCCTAAGGCCTGCCTTCCCCGTGTTGGTCCATGGAAGGCAAATTACTGGGTCACAGTTCCCTCCTGTGTCCGTGGGGCTGAAATCCCTGTCCCCCTCATCAAATGAGGCTGCAGAGGGCAGTGTGGGCCCAGCAGGTCAAGCAGGGCTTTGGGGCCAGTCAGGGGAGGAGTTGAGTCCCCACTCAGCCGCTTACTGAGTGGCCTTGGGTCAGTCCCCGGCCTCTGAGTCTGCATTCATGCCTTAGTGCCAGGAAGAGTCAAGGGGCTCAGAAAGGTGGGTTCTGGGGATGGGGCTCGGGGGTGGGGGCAAGGCTGCTGCAGGGAAGCCTTGGAAGGTGCCCGGCTGTGGCTGCCCAGGGTGGCGGGCTGGGAGGGGCCCTGGTGCCCCCACCTTCTGACTCTGCAGCTCACACTCCTGCAGGAGCAGCTCGCAGCTCCGAAACTTGTCCCTGAGCAGCTCCTGTCTGGAGGCTGAGAGGAAGAGGCCCTTAGAGTCCAGGCCTCCCACTATGTGGACCAGATGGGGCTACCCTCGCTGTCACGGCCGCAGATGCCATTGCCGTTGTACAGGCTGACCACCTGGGGAGGCTCACCTCTGGGGGCTGCCATGCAAGGATGTTGTCCAGATGCTGTTGCTTCTGGAACTCTACATGCTGCAGTGACACAGCAGGAGCTGAAGTTTCTGCCTGTCCCAAAGGCCTCTGCAAAGACCTGGGGACACCAGGTCAGGTTCCTCTGCCTGCAACCACTGAGGGCTAGAGCATCCCTGGGGTTCCGCTAACATAGCAATGGGGATGGGGATGGGGAAGGATGGGGAAGGAATGGGACACAGTTCTGAGAGGCACAAGGAAGGAGAGATCCAGAAAGGCCTGTGCTCTGTGGCTGTCTGTCCCTGCATCCTTCCGTGTGCTCCCACACTCTCTCCCCACATGGCCACCCAGGAGTCAGACTCTACTTCCTGGCTTCCAGTCACCCTTAGACAGAAGCCTACACTCCCAACGAGACCTGCAGGGCCTGGCTGATGCGCCTGGGCAAACCATGTAGCCTCTTCTCTCTACAATATGACCTCCGAGTGCTCCTGAAATATACCCAGAGCAATTCCACCTCAGGGCCTTTGCACAGGCTGTGCCCTCTGCCCTGTCTTCACACATCTGCCTCCTTTTGGGTATTCGTGTCCCACCTGAAATGTTCCCATCTCCCGTCCTGCCTTCCCTGTTTTGCTGTCTTCATTGTACTTTCCACTCTCAGGAATCGCCTTGTTTGTTTCCCTGGTTTCTTTTTTCTCTCTTCTCATCACTGCACTCTCCCCAGTACCTAGCACAGAGCCAGGCTTACCTCCAGGGCTCTATAAATGGGTGTTCCAGGAATGAATGAATAAATGAACAAATGAGTGAATTTGTGCCTTAGACTTGGGATAAGAATCAGGGCCAGGCTAGGCTGGGGAAGGTGTTTCCCTCACCTTCTGCAGCATGTCCTCTGATTTCTGCAGGTCAAAGCTCCGAGCTGCAACAAGAAATAGGGCTGTGGTTATGGAGAGAGCGTCCCTGCCCCACTCCCAGGCCAGCTGTGCCCCCTTTTACTCAGAGGACCCTATTCTCCACATGGGGAACCACGATGGCTGAGGTACCCTGAGACCCAGGAAGACTTGGCCAAGGGCCACTTGATTCCTTGGGCTGATAGTAGTGGTGTGTCCCTCGGCAGGTCTTGGGGCCCTTTTCCTACTGTTCCAGAAAAGTCTTTGAGAGAACAGACCCTCAGAATCTGGTGAGTCACAAGGCTGAGAATTGCTTAAGTCAGCAGATCACAAAATTTTGGGCCTCGGGAGCCCTCTATACTCTTAAAAATGATCAAAGATGCCAACAAACTTTTGTTCACTTGGGTTATATCTGTCCCTCTTTACCATATTAGAAATTAAAGTTGAAAAATTTTAAAGCAGACAAATATACAAGCACATAGTCTAGATCAGAGTGATAGTGTAGTCATATTGCATAGTCTCTGGAAAACTCAGGTGTATACTTGTGGGAGTATGAGAGGCAAATAATTTGAAGTGTTATTATAAAAATAGTTTAAATATTTTAGTCCCCCTACAAGGTCCTGGGAACCCTTAGGAGTTCCCAGACCACACTTTGAGAACTGTGAATGACTTTTTTTTTTTTTTTGAGAGTCAGTGTCTCAGTCACCCAGGCTGGAGTGCGGTGGCATGCTCACAGCCACCACAGCCTCGACCTGTTGGACTCAGGTGATCCTTCTGCCTCAGCCTTCCAAGTAGCTGGAACTATAGACACATACCACCTCACACGGCTAATTTTTTGACTTGTTGTAGAGATGAGGTCTCGCCAAGTTGCCCAGGCTGGTCTCCAACCCTTGGGCTCAGAGCAATCCTCTTGTCTCGGCCTCCCGAAGTGCTGGGATTGAAGGCATGAGCCACTGCACTGGTGAAAACTACGAATGACTTAAAATACATAAAGAGAATAAATCAAAAGATCATATCCCAACACTGTCACCAGCCTACCGTGGCTTTGGGCCAGTCTCTTCTCTCTTGGTTGCAATTTTCTTACCTCTCAATTAAGGCTTGCTAGCCAGGACCCAGCAACCCCACTTTTTTTGTTTGTTTGAGTTGGAGTCTCACTCTGTCACCCAGGCTGGAGTGCAGTGGCATGCTCATAGCCACCGCAGCCTCAACCTGCTGGACTCAGGTGATCCTTCTGCTTCAGCCTTCCAAGTAGCTGGAACTACAGGCATGTGTCACCATGCCCGGCTAAATTTTTTATTTTTTGTAGAGACGAGGTCTCACCAAGTTGCCCAGTCTGGTCTCGAACTCCTGGGCTCAGGCAAACCTCTCACCTCAACCTCCCAAAGTGCTGGAATTACAGGCTTGAGCCACCACGCCCAGCCTTAGTCCCACCGCTTAAGATCCACCTGAGAAAAACATTTGCACTTTTATGCGAAGGGGGGTGTACAAGGTTGTCTAAGTTTAAGTGTTTATAATAAGAAGAAATAGAAAATAACCTAAGTGTTTATCCCTGGGGGACTAGTTAAATAAATGATGGCCCCTCCATGCTGTGAAATTCTATGTAACAATTAGAAAGGACGAGATGAATTAAAACATCCTCACATGGACAGATCTCTAAGCCATGCATATTGTCTAATGAAAAAAGCAAGTTACCAAATAATGCTTGCAATATACTAAATAATGTATTCTAGACATTTTTATTTTATTGTATTATTTTATTTTAAATAGATTCATATATATTTCTGCACATGTACATGGAAATGCTATGAAAAAAGTCTGCAAGTAAATCTGGAAGAGATATTTGTACACAATGTTTACAACCGCATTCTTCGCAATAGCTAAAATGTAGAAGCAACCTAGGTGTCTACTGATGAATGAATGGATAAGTGAAACATGGTATATCCATACAATGGAATATTACTCAGTCTTTTTTAAATTTTTATTATTTATTTCATTTTTTGAGCTGGAGTCTCACTCTGTCGCCCAGGCTGGAGTGCAGTGGCATACTCATAGCCACCCCAGCGTCAACCTGCTGGGCTCCGGTGATCCTTCTGCCTCAGCCTTCCAAGTAGCTGGAACTACTGGTGTGTGCTACCACATCCGACTAATTTTTAAAATTTATTTATTGTAGAGACAAGGTCTCACCAAGTTGCCTGGGCTGGTCTCGAACCCGCGGGCTCAGGCAATCCACTCACCTCGGCCTCCCAAAGTGCTGGGATGACAGGCTGAGCCAACGAGCCCGGCCTGCTCAGTCATAAAAAGGAAGGCCATTCTGTCACATGCTATAACTTGGATGAATCTCGAGAACATTAAGTGAACTAAGCCAGTCACACACACACAAAAGTACTGTATGAGTCTACTTAAATGAGGCAAATTAGAGTCGTCAAAATCATAGAGGCAGAAAGTAGAATGGTGGTTGCCAGGGGTTGGGTGCGGGAGGGGAAAGTGGGAAGTTAGTGTTTAATGGGAACAGGGTTTCAGTTTTACAAGATGAAAAGAATCATGGAGGTGGATGGTGGTGACAGTTGCACAACATGATGAATGCATTTAATGCATCTATACTATACACTTAAAAATGGTTAAGACGGTGGCTGGATTCGGTGGCCCAAAGTAATCCTATCACTTTGGGAGGCCAAGGTGGGAGGAATTTCTTGAGCCCAGGAGTTTGAGACCTGCTTAGCTGGGTGTGATAGCTCATACCTGTAGTCCTAGCTATTCAGGAGGCTGGGGTGGGAGGATTGCCTGAGCCCAGGAGGTCATGGCTGTGGTGAGCCATGATCATTCCACTGTACTCCAGCCAGTGACAGAGTAAGACTCCGACTCAAAAATAAAGAAAGAAAAAGTTAAGATGGTAAATTTTAAGTTCTGTGTATTTTACCACAATTTTAAAAATTGGGGAAAGAAATCTGTAAGGTACATACAAATTGGCAAAAATGGTTACTTTTAGGGACTCTGGAGGCTTCAGTGTTATTAATAAGGTTTGGATTTTTTACAATGAGAATACTTCCAATGTCCCTCATGTAATAAAAGCTAAAAAACAAAACAAAACATAATAGGCCTGAGCAACATGTTGAGACCTCATCTCTACAACTAAAAAAAAAAAAAAAAAAGGCTGGGCTCGGTGGTTCAGCCTGTAATCCCAGCACTTTGGGAGGCCGAGGCGAGTGGATTGCCTGAGTCCGCCAGTTAGACACCAGCCTGGGCAACTTGGCGAGACCTCGTCTCCATAATTAAAAAAAAAGAAATTTAACTGGGCATTGTAGTGAGCACCTGAAGTTCCGGCTACTCGGAAGGCTGAGGCAGAAGGATCACTGGAGCCCAGAGGGTTGACGTTGGGGTGGCTGTGAGCGTGCCACTGCACTCCAGCCTGGGCGATGGAGTGAGACACCGACAAAAAAAAAAAGACATCCCCTTTGGGTCCCCTCCCACTGTGGGAGCTTTTCTGTCCTCTCAATAAGTCCTGCTTTAAAAATAATAATAATAATAATAATAGAGCTGTTCACTTCCAGCCATTCTTCAATCTTTTTGTTTTTTTGGTTATAACACAACTTATATATTTCAAATGGACAAATAAATTAATATCATTTACAGTATCTTAAGATAAATTGCCTTTCTTTTATCTTTGTTTGTGAGTTGGAGTCTCACTCTGTTGTCCAGGTTGGAGTGCAGTGGCCACAGCCACCGCAGCCTTGACTTGCTGGGCTCAGGCAATCCTTCCACCTCAGCCTTCCAGATAAATTACCTTTCAATGAGAGCTTCCTTTCCAGTACTTCGAGGTCTACAAGATGTATCAGAGAACGTACCACTGCAGAAAATGAAGACCACTTCAATCGAATGGAGGGAAGGGGAAGGGGAAGTGGAAGGGCCTGTGGTTTTCTTTTGGATGAACTGATTGTAACACCGTCTTTCAGGCAGCCGAGGGAGTTTCATATTCTCTTTAGACATCATTAGGCGCTGAAGCTCTTGCTGGACACTTTGATGCTATATGAATTCTGTCATTTTGCTGGCACTGCTATAGCTCTGGGGCCCACCACTCCATTAGAACTATTAACTCCATTCATATTAATTTTTGTCACAAATCTTATAAAGGGGGGGTGCTTCTGGGTACTTAGGTCCACATTCTATTTTAAGGCTGTATATTCATAAATTGTGAAGCCCGTGGTAGCTGACATCTTGCGTCATTGTCGCTTGAAGCCTGGCCCCGTCTTCACCTCCCACTGTCCCCAGGCCCTCTCAATATTTGTCCTCAATCTGGGTCTCACTCTGTTGCCCAGACTGGAGTGTAGTAACACAATTAACGCTCACTGCAGCCTCTACCTCCTGTGCTCATGCAATCCTTCCACCTCAGCCTCTTGAGTAGCTGGGACTAAAGGCACGTGACACCATTTCCATTCCCAGCTGATTTTTTTTGGGGGGGGGCTCAAGCTATCCTCCAACCTCAGCCTTCCAAAGTGCAGGGATTACAGGTGTGAGCCACCACGCCTGGCTTCAATCTTTAGATCTATATAATTTGACTAGTTCATGGAGCAGATAGAGACAACTTTGTCCAAGAGAAAATAGGGCTGCCAAGTGGGGAGAATTTAAATCAATCACCCAGAGTCACCCCCAGAACTTTCTGTAGTTGCACAATTATACTGGAGAAGAAGAGCATTTTTAATGACTTGGGCAAAATACTCAGTGAAAAAAAACAGTATAGAGTGTATGAGCTCAATTATGTTAAAATAAATTATATGTAAAGTTACCTCATGGCTGTGGTGGGATTACAGATGACTTGTATAACCCACTTTGTGCTTTTCTTTTTTTTTTTTTTTTTCTTTTTTTGAGCTGGGGTCTCACTCTGTCACCCAGGCTGGAATGCAGTGGCACCATCATGGCTCACTGCAGCCTCGAACTCCTGGGCTCAAGAGATCCTCCCACTCCAGCCTACTAAGTAGTTGAGACTACAGGTGTGCACCACCAGGCCAAGCTAATTTTTTGATTTTTTTCATAGAGACAAGTGAGATCCTATCTGTAAAAACAAAACAAAACAAAAAACCCCAAGGCATGGGGAGGAGGGCTAGACCCAGGTCTTTGGGACTCTAATCGGGATTATTTTCTGAGGACATTCTAGGTGGAGGGAACTGTCTGAGCAAAGATGAGCTGGGAAATCCTGTTGGCAACTGTGTCCTGACTTATAAAGTACATACCAGACTCAGAGGCAAGTTGCCCTCACAGGTTTTACAAAGGCTGCTCATCACATATTAAGTATTCTGGGCTCTTTCTCTACATTCAGTGATATGAGTTCCCCGTGTAATCCTGTACTGGTTGGAGTTGGTGTGATGATCAACACAGTTTCATAGTGGTTTCCTCACTGCAGCTAAAACCAATCCCAGTCCTACCCTATTGGGAAGGAGTCTGAATATGGAAGTTATAGCCACATTCTCAGGGCACTGAGAAAGGGTCTCCTGTTTGTGCATTTATGCATTTATCTGACATTTATCTCAAAAGCCAAGAGCAAATCTCTTCCTTACCCTGGTCCCCAAACTCTCTGGGAAGATGTTAAACAATTGGCCTCTAATGTCAGACTGGCCTGGCTTTGTCACTTGCTAGCTTGGTGACCTTGGTCATGTGGCTTAGCCTCTCTGAGCCACAGTTTCTTCTACTGCAAAAAATGGGGCTAATAATGGTACTGGCCCAGCAGGCTGAAGAAGAGGAAGAATAAGAAGGAGGAGGAGAAAGAGGAGGAGAAATCAAAAGAAATTAATAGCAAATAAAAATGGCTTTACCCAGTACCCGATACAGAATAAGTGCCCAAAATATGGCAGAAATTATTACTACTCCTTGTACTAGCCACCTCCAAGATGGCCGTCGGTGATCTTCACTTGAGAATATTCTTCCTGCTGTTTAGTTCTGTTAAACATAAATTAAAGGAGGTTGTTGTTTTGGACTCAACTTCCACACTAGGCCCCAACAGACCAGACTAAAAATCAAAATGGAATCCCTCATACTCATGAAGCTGAAACTCAGTTGTTATCTGGCCTTCATGGGAAATCACGAGAAAGAGACGACGGCCTAATTTCCCAAACAGGCCAGTTTCAATCTTCGGTTGGAATGATAGTGAGGTTCCCTCTGTTTGAATTCTTACAACAAAGAGAACCTGAAGTCACCTGATTTAACCAATCAATCATCTCTCTATTGTTCTGGCTCTCTGTCCTTGGCTTATAAGAAGAATAACTTTAAAATGACCAATCTGCTTTTTGCTATGTTTCCGTTTTCTTCAGCCCTTTTTCTGTCTATAAAGCCAACCTCCTCTGCTTGACTTATTGGAGCATTTATTCTATTTTATAAAGTGAATTGTTGCCCGATTCTAGAATTGCAATAAAGCCAATCTTTAAATGTGTTGTAATTTTCTCTTTTGAAAGTTTGCCCCCCACTGCACAGGACTTAGCTGTGTAACCTACGGGATAATGATGGAATGTGACTCAGAAGACTTGGTTGTAAGACACTGCCACTTCCTCCTTGCTCTCTTGGAACACTCATACTGAGGAAGCTAGCTGCCATGTTGTGAGGATGCTCAAACAGTCTTATGAAAAGGCCCACATAAGGAAGAACTGAAGCCTCCTGCAGCTTCCGGCCAACAGCCAGCAATGACTTGCCAGATAGTAAGACATCTTGAAAGCCCCAGTCAAACCTTCAGATGACTGCACCCCTGATTGACATTTTGACTGCAACCTCATGAGAGACTCTGAGCCAGAACAACCCAGCTAAGCCTCTCCATAATTCCTGGCCATGGAAACCATGGGAGATAATAAATGTGAGTGGCTATTTTAAACAGCAGTGAATGGCTATTTTTATGTTTTGGAGTAATTTATTACACAACAACAGCTACCTAATACACTCCTTTTTTGTGCCGTTGATGCCCCCCCCCCCCATCCTCTATCCTCACCTCAGAGCCAGCGCAGGAGGAAGGAGTCATCAGGATTGGGCAGGGCAGATAGCACATCCTAAATGCATTCCCGGAACTGAGGATAGAAGGCAAGAGACCCAGGTCAGAGGGACTCCTGATGCCTTGATGCCATCACAGGGCTGGCCAGTCTCCCTCAGTCCTGCAGGTCTTGCTTGTTTTGGGGAAAGGAATATCTGAGTGAAGAGGGCCCACCAAGGTGGGGAGAACCAGGACTTGGACCAAGTCATGGCAGTTTCCCTTCTCCCTCTGGGAAGTGGAATGATAACAAACCAGCTGCACAGAGCAGCAGAGAGGATTCAATGTGATTAAACACAGAGAGGATTTGTGAGCCTAACTCTTCCCTCGGGGCTGGGGACAGGGAGGCACCCTCTTTAGGGCCCTGATCTTCATGCTCAGGAAGTCTCCAGACCAGGTCAGGTGGGAAGATAAGCTGCATAGAATCTGAGGCTCAGAGAGGTTGAACAACTTGCCTAAGTGTTACACAGCCAGTGAATGGCAAAGTTGAACAACTTGCCTAGGGTTACACAGCCACGAATCTGGTGTAGAGCCCATCATCCAGACCTGAGTGAGGGGTGGCTTAGCCTGGTGTGGGAGAGGATCCTTCATGGACAGGGTCCAGGAGTTGGTTGAGACCATTCAGCTGGCCCCAGGCCTACCCTGCAGGGTCTGAGGGCTGAAGTCACATTCCTGGGTGGATGTTGCCGGCTTTCAACACTAAAGAACGTGATAAGGAAAAGAGCACTGGACAAAGAGTCAGCAGCCCCAGTGTGGCCTTGCCTGAGTCACTTCCCTTCTCTCTGGGTCTTGTTCTCGGTGGCCAAATGAAACCTCAAAGGACCTTCTCTGAGCCTCCCACCCCAATCGAGCTGATAACCTTTGTCTTCAGGAACACAAAGGAGTGTCTGGCTCTGCACTAAGCACTAAATTCATCCTGACATGATACTATTATTATTCCATTCCTTACGTGAGGAAACTGAGGCTGGAAACAGTGATGTGACCTGCTCAGTCAATATGAGCAATTCTTAACCTCAATTGTCTTGTAAGAAGATTTATCCCTGTCCTAAGCAAAATGTCCTTTTCCTGATACAGAACATACTTCTTTTTTTTCCTTTTCATTTTTAAGAATTGTATATTAGATACTTATAGGAATTAAGATCAATTACTTGAACTTTTCTTTTTTAAACTAACTGTTTTATTGAGATATGATTCAGGTCTGGATTCACCCTTGAACAACTTTTGTCCCTGACTTTATTTCTTTGAACTTCCGGTTTTCTTTTGAAAGTCTGTACAATTCAAGAAACACAACTTTTAAAGTCCGTAACAATTCTTAAGCTAGATTTGAGTGATAACTTCTCTCCCTTCCCAACTTTATTAATTTATCTTTATTTTTTTTCTTCTGAATCCGAGTCTCACTCTGTTGCCCAGGCTGGAGAGCTGTGCACACTCATGATCACCCCAGCGTCGACCTGCTGGGCTCCAGCGATCCTTCCGCCTCAGCCTTCCAAGTAGCCGGAACTACAGGCGCGCGCTACCACACCTGGCTAATTTTTGACTTGTTGTAGAGATGAGGTCTTTGCCAAATTGTCTGGGCTGGTTTTGAACCCGCGGGCTCAGCCAATCCACTTGCCTCGGCCTCCCAAAATGCTGGGATTACAGCCTGAGCCACTGAGCCTGGCCAATATTTATCTTTAATTGCTTTTCATCCTGTTGTCTCCCATGGACAAAAAGCACATTTTCTTGTACTACTGCTATACATTAGTGACACATTCATCAACTTCCTAAAGAAAGGAGTCAAGTTACCAACATACAACTTTACATTACACTACCTTGGAATTCAGCAGCACAAAGAACAGTGAACTATTGCTTGTTTAAAACCCCACTAAGTGGGCCCAGGAGTTCAAGGCTGCACTCCCCCTTTTAGGTCACTAAGACCCTCAGAATTGATAAGAGACCCAGAGTTGCAGAGCTCAGGGCACCTGAGGCATCTTGGGGCCTGCCCTTTCTGGGGCAGAAGGGGAAACTGAGACTGGTGTAGGGCTCTCTCCCTCAACTTACCTGGGCCAGCGACTTTTCCTGTGATGGGCTCAGGTCACCCACTTGTCCACTCATGTTGCCCTCGCTACTCCTGAGTCCAGGCCCCTCTCTGTGGCTTCCTCCAGGTCACCTGTCTTTCACCTAAGCCAGCAGCCCCACAGCTATCCCTGCCCAGAAATTCTGCCTCTTCCTGTCTGCCTCAGGGCAACTCATGGGGCCCATCCCTTGCTAGGTGCCTGAGGCACTGGCCCCTGGACTCAAATCTGGCCCTCGGTTCAAATCCTCTTTTGTAAAATGAGGACAGTGATGCTTGCCTCAGCGTGGTCGTGGCACGTTGAAATTGACACCACCTGATGTTACACACATGGAGGCTGCCGTCCACCCTGCCTCTCAGTGAAGTACTCTACTTCTGTGGTCCCATCAGATACCTCCTTGAGCCAGGGCAGGCCACCTTTCACCCCCAACAGAGAACAGTAATTGTGCCCTAATGTGTTCCAGGTTCCGACTCCTACCCGACATGTCCAGAGCAACTGCCCGTAACCCATCATACCTGTTAGGACACATGGCTTCAGGGTTGAGGAAGAGATTTCCCAGACCCAGACCCAAGCAGTGGATGTGCAACCCTGACCTGGGTCACACTTGGCCTGGGGGCCAGGACAAAAGGTGAAGAGGGCTACATCTGTCCCACCACCTCCTAGACATGCAGAAAGTTAGAGCCCAAGAGGACACTTGAGTTCATGCTGTATGCACAGGGCATGGCACACAGTAGGTGCTTGTCTTAGTCTGCGTTGCCCGGAGGCTGATCCTGAGACAAGGAGTCTGGGCAAGGGGTTTATCTGAGAGGTGACCTGGGCAACACAAGTAGGGGAGGGAGGAAGTGAGACAGAGTGGAAGACAGCTGTACAGAGAGGGTTTCACTGTATGGAAGAACTCAATCCCAGTGGGGACTCGGGAGACAGCATGGAACACAATCCTCAGAGTTTTCCCCCCTGAAGCGGTGGAGTGGGGGGAGCTGGAGGAATTATAATCCCCTCTGGACAGTCTTCGGTTGAGGGCTGCTCCAGGAGCTGCCAATTCTGCTGGCACTCCTGGCCTGCTGTGTGTATGACTCAGAAAGCCAGAGAAAGTTCTCAAGCAGAGAATTGCAGGTGCTGCTGCTAGGGAGTGGTGAGGTTGGGGTATACGGACAGGGCAGTGCCAGCTTCAGCTCTCATCAGGGACCATTTGTTAGGCTCTGTGTCAAGTTCTAGGCCAAAGTCTTCATGTGCTCTGTGGGCCGCAGTCTGTTCCTCCCCTTCTGACAGAGTCTGAAGGAGAGAGGCAGCTGCTTGAGGCCACACAACAATGGAATGACAATCAGGACTGTCTGGTCCTGGTGTTTACTCAGGACACTGCATCCCACTGGCCGGGCATCAGGGAGAGGCAGGCATATGAGTGGCCTTGCTAAGCCTGGGGACTGTCTCCCCTCAGTCATCTTCCTTCAGATCTGCCTCTGCTGCGGGATGGGGCCTCCCCAGTACCCCACACACCCACAAGCTACAGCTTTAGCCACAAGGGGCAAATTCAGGGATTCTTCCCTGCTTCTTCCTTTGTCTAGGCTCTTGTCCCCTCTCCTTAGGTTCCTATCCCCGGCATCCCTGGCTCATCTTGAAGCTGGCTTCTGAGTACATCTCTTCTCTGCTCCCAAGCCTCTCTTGGCTCTTTCCTGCCCTCAGGAAAAACAAATGCCTTAGCCTGGGCTGCAAGGCTCTTCTGGGTCCTTCCCAAACTGATTTCCCCTGCTCACCTCCCAGGCCCCTTGTCTCTTCCATTCCCTTCCAGCTTCTTCTGCTGTTCCCTCTCCCTGGAATGCCCTTTCTTGCAACACCCTGCATCCCAACCCTTGCCTCCTTCAAGGGCAGGTTCAAATGCCTCCTTCTGTGAGGTCCATTCTGATGACTTTTTGTTGTTGTTGCTGAGAAGTGAAATCCCACCCCCACCCCTTGAAATCCTACACCCCACTGTCACCTTCCATCTGCCTGGCTATTGTGACCATGGGCCCACCGCTTGGGATCCTTGAGGGTCTGGTTCATCATGGTACACTTTTATCCCAGCACCCACTGTGGTGTATTGTACACAGTAGGTGCTCAATGAGAAAGTACCAAAGATGGGTTGGCAAGGGAAACTGGAAAGGGCCACCTCTCTTTTCTTGTCCTCTCTACCTCTTTCTGGTGCTTCCAGGTTGCTCCTGGCCTGCCCGGGGCCTGCCCACTCTCCAGAGCAAGTATCACCTGGGACCCCTGCCTCTACCTATCCCTGTCAAAACTACCTGACCTATTCCATTCCAGTGTCACATGGGTTTTCGCCCATGAACTCATGCCTGCACAGGTGTGCATTGGCTGATGTGTTATCCTTCCCAGGGAAATGGGGCCCTGGTTAGCTCTGGAAGGCCCTCAAGGGTTGAAAATTTCTCCCTCTTTCCTTCCTTCCCTATTTTCTCCCTCTCTCCTCTCCTTCCCTCCCTTCTTTTTTTCCTTCCTTCCTTCCTCCTTCCTCTCTTTCATCTTTCCCTTTTCCTATTTTTCTTCCCTCTGTCTTTCAACATTTATTAAGAACCTACTGTGTGCCAGACACTGGCCTAGCGCTGGAAGCCAGTTGTAACAATAAGACCCAGTGCCTGTCCTGGGAGAGCCCACTGCCAGGGACTTGAAAGACCAGCAAATCAACAGTTGCATCCTGGGTGAGCAGAGCTCAGATGGGGAAGCACAGGCAGCTGTGGGAACCCAGGGGCCCCACACTAGCCCAGGGGCTTGGTTTCAGGGAAGAGCTTGTTTTGGAAACATGGGACAATATTAGACCTGCAAAGGGAAGGAGCCCTCACAGTAGAGGGAACAGCATGTGTGAAGCCACAGAGGTGGGTAGTGGGCTGGCTTCTCCCCAAGGGCAGTGGGCACCATGGAGTAGAGACCAGCCTCAGGCTGCAGATAGATGGCTCCTAAGGGCAGGCCTTGGGGTGGGAGGCCAGCGGGGTTCAGGTGAGAGGCCTAACCCAGAGCAGGGGCAAGATATGGAGAGTGGATTCATTTCCTTGGGTTTCCATAACAATGTACCACACGCTGAATAGCTTAAAACAACAGAAATGTATTCTTTCACAGGCTGAGGCCAGAAGTCTGAAATGAAGTTACTGAAGAGCCGTGCTCTCCCTGGAACTCTGGGTAGAATCCTCCCTGGTTTCTTCTCAGCTTCTGGTGATGGCCGGCCGTCCCTGCCATTCCTTGGCTTGCAGCCGCAGGGTTTCAATCTTTGCCTGTTGTCACGTGGCCTCCTCCCTGTGTGTCTCTTTCTTCACATGGCATTTCTGCTTTTTATAAGGACAGTAGGCAGATCGGATTAGGGCCCACTGAATGACCTCATCTTAACTTGATTGCATCTGCAAAGACCCTCATTTCTTTTTTGTTTGTTTTTGAGTTGGTGTTTCACTCTATCACCTAGGCTATAGTGCAGTGGCACGCTCCGGCCACTGCAGCCTTGACCTGCTGGGCTCAGGCGATCCTTCTGCCTCAGCCTCCCAAGTAGCTGGAACTACAGGCGTGCGCCAAGACACCCAGCTGATTTTTTGATTTATTGTAGAGACGAGGTCTCACCACGTTGCCCAGGCTGGTCACAAACAAGACCCTATTTTCAAATAAAGTCACATTCACAGGTACAGGGGGTTAGGATTTCATCATATCTTTTTGGAGAACCCAATTCAACACACAATAGAGAGGAACAAGTGGTTCCACTGACTTTCTCACAGAGGATGGCCATGGCCCCTGCTCTGGCTTTCAAATATCAGGGTCACTGATACCTGGTCATCACCATGTGTGCCCCCAGCTCTGGCCCAGGCAGGGATGTCAGGGCTGGACAAGATCAAGCTCAGCACTATGGCGCCCTCTGCTGACCAGGTGCAGCAAGAGCAGTCTGGCTCCTGCAGGCAACAAGAAACAAAAGTCTTTTGGAGACCCCACACCATTTCAGCTGAGGAAGGAACGCTAGTCCCCAGCCTGAGGCTGCCAACCGGAATGGTACTGTGGGTCTGGAGGCATTGAGCCCCGGTCTTGGTGTCAGACTGACCTAGGTTTGCATCCTGCTTCCATGCTGCCTGGCTCTGTGAGCCTGGGCTGGTGGCTCAGCCTTTCTGGGTCTCGGTCACCTCCTTAGGGGAGCAAAAGGAACTGCCCATGTTCCCACATGGCACAGGGCAGGGCACAGAGCTCAGTACTTGGCAACTACTTATTAAAGTATTATTTATACTAACAAATTATTTAATAACTGTAATGCCCTTAGAACACACCAGGCAGATAATAAGTGCCAATGAAGTTTTATGTTCCTGACACATATTGTCTGCCAGATTTGTTCTCCTTGGATCCCTAAGGGCCTAGAAATGCCAGCCACAATAATAACAGACAATGTAATAATATATAAAAATGTAATTATTGGCGTTTCTAGGGCCTTTTAGAGGTCCCAAGAGATATAATTCCTATGGAGTTTCTTAAATTTAGGATTTTAATCATTTGCACACTAAGTTATATCTATCTTTGATTAATGAAAGTGGGGGAAATTATCTAATTAATTTGGGGTCAGTAACATTTTTTCCTATGAATAGTCTTGGTTATTGTCATTTTCTTTGTTTTTGCTTATTTCTTTCCATATAGATGAATGAAATGAAACTTCAAGAATGAGCTGCAAAGAACAATATTTCTTGCCACAAAGAATATTGTCTAGGTGAAGGCAATGGCTCTGAGGGGTTGTGAGGTCAAACCACTCTCAGGGTGACCAGCTGTCCTGGTTGCCCAGGACTGAGATGTTTCCTGAGATATGAGACCTGCAATGCTAAAATCAGGACAGTTTCAAGACAGTTGGTCACTCTAACTCCTCCCCACCCTGCTTGAGCTAGAAGCTCACTCCCAGGAAGAATGATTAACCCAAGCCCAGCGAGAGGTTAAGACCTGACTGGTATGAGTTTGAATTCTGGCTCTGGCACTATTAGCTGTGTGACTTTGGGTTGTTTGCTTAACCGATCTGAGCTTTGGTTTATAAAGCCGGGATGTTGTAGATGTTTGGATAAGGTGTGCAAACACCTGATCTGGAGCCTGGCACAAATAGTTCTCCAGTAAAGAATTGCTTGGAGTTGGGTGCGGTGGTTTGTCTCTATAATCTCACTACTCAGGAGGCTGAGGAAGGAGGATGGCTTGAACCCAGGAGTTTGAGACCAGCCTGGGCAACATAGTGAGATCCCATCTCAAAAAAATTTGAAAAGAATTGCTTGGCTGTGTTTTCTTGTGGTTTCTGCCATTCAGGCCTGGATGCTAGCTCCTAGTTGGATGCTTGAAAATCTGTGCCCCAGAAGGGGCCTTTGTCCCCTGAGAAAGCTGAATAAGGCAAGTGGTTAGAGCTGGGCCTGTTTCCTTGGTTGCTCAGTGGTCATTTTTTCCTCTGGATGTGAGCCCCAGGAGGGCCTAGCCAACCTGTTGACTACTCTAAGCTGGAGGACAGCTTAGGGGGGCACAGCAGGGATTTGGTGGATACCAAATATTTTTTTTGGACTAATTGAACAGAATCCCAGGATGGAAGGGGAGGGCTCAGGGCTTGGGTGGGGTCAGAGCACAAGCAGCTATGAGGTGGCCTGCAGTATACAGTAGACGTGGGAGGGCCAGGTAGAGACAGGGTAGGGTGGGCCAGGGGCCAGAGAGAGGCCAGCAGGGATTGGGGGAAACAGACTCTGGGGTCCTTGGGAAGTAGTTTGAGTTCTGGATCTGCTATGTTCTTTGACGTAACTCCGGGCAAGTCCCTTACCCTCTCAAGATATTGGTTCCCACATCTGTAACCCTCGAAGGGCTATTGTGAGGATAATTGAAGTCTGCACAAGAAGCCCTTAGCCTGGGCCCAGGGCTGCTGAATGTCCCACCAAGTGATCCCCACCGCTGTCTCTATTTCTCACTTCCCTCCTTCCCCCAGTGCGCTCTCTCTCTCTCTCTCTCTCTCTCTGTCTCTCTCTCTCTCTACCTCTTTCTCTCTCTGCCCCGTCTCCTTTTCTCTCCCCTCTTCTCTTTCTCTTTTTCTCTCTCTCCACCCACCCTAGCCCCTGCTCCATTCCTACCTTGACTTGCTGTGTCATCTCTGAGCACCTTCCTCATCTCTAGCATGAGTCCCCAAGTGTCTGAGTTTTGGAGAAAATGAGTTATGAATAATGCCCACAAAGCCCTTAGCTTAGTGCTGGGCACACAGCCGGTGCTCAGGTGACGAGGGCGACTGATGTGCTCCTTAGGCTGGTTGCACACATGCACACTCACACATGCATGCACGTGCGCACACGTCCAGGTCTTGATAGCTTGTGCAAGCCCCTCAATCACGCAGGGCTCCAGATTGGATTAGGGCCCACTGAATGACCTCATCTTAGCTTGATTGCATCTGCAGAGACCATACCAAGTCCCTGCCACTCCTTGGGCTCTGTGTGGCACACTCACAAAGGCACCACTGAGTTCTCCTGGGGTCCCCCCGCCCCAGAGCCCCTCCAGTCACCACCACTGAGGCTGATTAACAAAAACACAACATCAAATTCCTTTACTTCTGAGGTCTCCCCTTTAAGGGGAGGAAGGAAATAGAACATTCTTTTTTTGGAGGGAAGGGGCTTTAATAAAAAATGGTATAATTAGTCAAATACTGATCTCGGTTAGGCCCCCTCTGTGTGCCGAGGGCCCAGTCCCGGCTGGCGGTCCCGTGACAGCCCCGCCTCACCCTGGGGTCCAAGGTGGCACCAGGAGGGGCTGGGGGAGGCCCGCGCCAGCCGGTCCCCGCTGGCGCGGGCAGGCCGCCGGGGCCGCGGGATGTCACCACCGCAGAAAGTCCCGAATGAGCTTCCAGAGCTTGGTGACCCACAGGTTGACGCCCAGGTCCATCAGGTACTGGATCTCGGGCGTGAGCATGCGCCGGCAGAGCTGCGCGTGCCGCTGCCCGATGCTCTTCTTGAGGTTGTAGCCCAGGATGGACTTGGCGCCCAGCGGCTGCCAGGGCTGCATGGCGGAGTCCTGGATGGCCGCGGCGTCCACCGCGCGGCCCCCGTCGATGCAGATGCGCCGCATGCGCTCGTTGGCGCGGCGCAGGGCGGCCACCTCGCGGGCCATGCGCTCCCGCCCGAAGGCCTCCACCTTGCGCCAGAAGCTGGCGTTGAAGTGGCGGTAGAGGCGGGCGTCCAGCAGGTTCCAGGCGGTGGCGCGCCGGTACAGCTCCCCCGACAGCCGCGGCACGGGCGAGTCGCGCCGCGCGTTCAGCTTGAAGTACAGCACGTCCTCCAGCTCCCAGCACAGCAGCTCCTTGAGCAGCACCAGCGACTCGTCGAAGTACTCCTGCAGGAGCACCAGGTGGAAGCGGCGCTCCACCTCCAGGATGTGCTCCTGCACCTGCGGGCTGCCCGGGTCCAGGCCGCTGTCGTAGCCCAGGTCGAACCAGAGCAGGTTTCGGAGGTAGTGGGCGTTGTAGCCGTGGGGGTCGTAGTAGCGGCCGGGGTCCTGCAGGAACTCGGCCAGCTTGTCGTGGCTCGACAGCTTCCACGTGAGGGGCACCACCGACCCGAAGTAGTGGAAGGAGGACTCGAAGAGGCGGGCGGGGTCGCGGAGCACGGTGATGAAGGTGGCGTTGGGCGGCACCAGGCCACGCACCTCGTCGTAGTGGAAGCGCATGTGATTGCAGATGATGTTGAAGCAGGCCCCGGGCCGGTAGTCCTGCACCAGGCTGCGGGCGAAGAAGGCTGGGTAGTCGAAGTCGTTGCGGCCGTTGGGGAAGGCGAACTTGAGCCCGTGCTTCTGGCCGAAGCGGAACAGGATGTTGAGCAGCGTGCTGCTGGCCGTCTTGTGCGTCTTCATGAACACGATGTCCCGCTGTGGGTGGCACCCTCCCGCGGAGCCGTTGGCCAGCAGGGTCACCGCCTCGGGCTCGGTCGGGGCTGGAGAGCAGGGCGCCGTGGCCTCCGGGGTCCTGCGGGGGGCAGAGCGGTGGGGAGAGCCTCAGGGGGCTGCCTGCCGGGCCCCACAGGACCCTGGTACCTGGAGAGCGAGGCCTGGGGACAGTGGTGGTGGGGGAGCTGGGAGGAGAGGACCGGAGGGGCCTGAGTCCAGGCAGGATGCCGGGGACGGTGGTTTGGCCTCTCTGGCTTCAGTTTCCTCATCTGTGAAACGGGAGAAATAACAGGCCCTATCTGTGGTGTCACTTGAAGTCGAAGGGAGACGAGGGCGTGGGCTGTCTCCTCCACGGCCACTGTGTCATATGTTTATGTTGAACGACTACCAGGTCACATGGAATTGCCATCTTGTAGGCCCCAAATAGTCAGTTATCAGCAGTTTCCTCTAGTTCAACGTACCACCAGCCTGGGCCAGGTCTGTGCCGAGTAGTCTCAGGAAGAGGTGGGATCACCTGACCGCTGGGAGCCTGGCCGGGACTCAGAGCCCAGTCTGAATCCAGGCCTGTACCAGCTGAGTGCTCTTGGACAAGTCACCCTCCACTGTGGCCCTGTTGGAGCCACAGATGATGATCAGCCCAGCCTGTATGCAGGCTATATTACTTGATTTTCATGCCCCGAGGAAGGCTCTGTTATTATCCCCATTTCACAGATGAGCACACTGAGGCCTGAGGTTACACAGTGAGTTCTGCCCTCAGTGGAATTTCTGCCTGGCACAACATGGTGCAGGGTGCAGGGTGGCTGCCCAGGGTCACCGGGGCAGGCACTAGGGTACTTCTGGGGCCCCATGGAAGAGCACCGCACCCCCACCCTCAGGTGCCCAGCTGGGCCACTCACGTGGAGGCCAGGCCAGCGTGCAGCGGGGGCACGGCGTAGGAGTACAGCAGCAGGAGGAAGCTGGTGAAGAGAGCGCCCAGCACCAGCCCCTTGGCCATGGACTCCCAGCGCTTCTTCTGTGATGTCGGCATTTCAGGCACCTGTGGGGGGCAGCACGCAGCAGGGCAAGCATCAGGAGGCTGGCCCCAGGGAGGCAGGTCTGGGTCTGGCAGCCATGACCTGTCTTTGCCAGCTCTGTGACTACCACCCCCCACCAGGCAGGGACAGAGAGACACTGGAGAGATAGAGAGAGGCATGGAGAGAGACAGTGACAGGGCTGCAGACAGAGACAGAGGGTGAAGCAACTCAATGAGACATAGGGGAATGGGGCAGGGAGAAGATTCTGCTTTAGTTTTTAAGCACGAGTGTCCGTTACCTTATTTTTTAAAATATACCTTTTAGGGTTTCATAATGAAATATTTTTCTAAGTAAAAAGGAAAGGAAGACCCTCTCCCAGTGCCCTGTGACCCCCAGGCCTGAACCAGGGCTGTCTAGAGGGAAGGCCAGGGGCTCTCTGGGGCCTAAACTTTCACCTTTCAGAAAGTCCAGACAGCCCTACCTGTCCCCTATGCCACCCCTCCCCCAGTGCCACAAGTGAGATGCCCAGTGAGGGGCCAAGGCCCCTTCTCTCTCCTCATTGGTCTGTAGGCAGATGGAGAAACTGAGGCTCCAAGCTGGGAAGAAGAGGGCTCAGGTCACACAGCTAGCCAGGCCTCTGCCCACAAGCCCTCCTTCTCCAATGCCCAGCAGGTAGAGCTGCCCAGTTAAATTTAAATTTGAATTTCAGATAAACAATGAATATATTTGTTTTTGTTTTGTTTTTTTTAGTCAGGCTGGAGTGCAGTGACACGATCACAGCTCACCACAGCCTAGACCTCCTGGCTCAGGCGATCCTTCCGCCTCAGCCTCCCAAGTAGCTGGAACTACAGTGCATGCCACCACGCCCGGCTAACTTTTTTGAAGAGATGAAGTCTCACTATGTTGCCCAGGCTGGTCTAGGACTACTGGGTTCAAGCAATCCTCCCACCTTGGCCTCCCAAAGTGCTAGGGTTATGGCGTGAGTCACCATGCCCAGCCTGTTGTTTTAGTATAAACATATCCCAAATATTGCACGGGACATCGTTATACTAAAAATTATTCAGTCTTCAATTTTAACTGGGTGTCCTGGGTTTTTGCTGTTCTTGTTTGTTTGGGGGAGGTGGTGTAAATGTGGCAGGGGACAGAGACATGGGCTGGAATGAGGGCAGTCCAGGCTGAGCAACTGGAGTCCAGGAGAGCTGGGGCTTGGGGGCCTTCCCACCTCCCCTGCACCTGGCTGCAAAGCCAGGCCTCCAAACTTTCCCACTCTTGTCCCGGCTTATGCTGCACTGGAGCCTAGGCCCCTGAGGTCATGACAGGTCACACGCACTGCGCCATGACTACTCGCATGGCACATCACCACTGTCCCTGAGGGCAGAAGCCGGACAGACCACCCGGTAGAAAGTCCCACACATGACACCTTGCACAGTCACCCAAGGCATCCATTAACTTCTTCCTGGAGAAAGGGCATTCCAGGTCTGTCTGATCAGGGGGCACCAATTCCTGAGTCCTCAGCTCATCATCTAGAAATTTCTCCTCCCAGGAGAGGGCATGATGAAGCAATTTGCAAAGGAAGAAACTACATAAGAGGGAATCTGACCTCCCTCGTGACAATGAGATACCCATGTTCAGGCTGCAAAGTAGACAGGGCTAGGAGCAGGAGAGGGCACTGGAAGTGTTTCTAGGAGGCAGTTATGTCAAAGGAGAAGGTGCATGCTCTCTGACTTTCCACCGTTCTGCGGAAACACAGGCAAGTGTACAAAGTCATGTGTGCAAGGGTGTTCCTGGCAGTTGGAAAAAAATTAGAAATGGAAAAAAAATAGAAGCAATCTCAGTGCCCATCAGCAGGGGACCATTATAGAAATCAAGGCCCGTACCCAGAAGGAGTTATCTGTAAATGTTAAAAAAAAAAAACAAAAAAAATCAAGGTGAAGCTAAAAACACCGTGATCTATTTATATGAACAAAGAAAGTTCTAGAACAATATACTCCCACTCAATCCATACATGTATGTGAGTAAATATACATATAGACCCAGAAAAAAAGTAGCTGGAAGGTGTATTCTAAATTTAACAGTGATATCCTCTGCATAGCTGGGGAGAAGCTTAAGGGAATATTTCTCTATGTTATGCTGGGACTACAGGCATGTGCTATCATGCCTAGCTAATTTTTTCTTTCTTTCTTTCTTTCTTTCTTTCTTTTTTTCTTTTTTTTTTTGGTAGAGATGAGGTAAGTTGCTGAGTCTGGTCTCAAATTCCTGGCCTCAAGTGATCCTCTCACCTCAGCCTTCCAAAGCACTGGGATTACAAGCATGAGCCACTATGCCCAGCTGTGGTGCATTTTTAAAAGAAATCATAAAACTTACAAGGTGGAGAAAACCAGCCAGCCAGGGTCTGGCAATGGAGGGTCCCAGGAAAGAGAGGTGCCAACCTCAGGCTCAGGAACCCTCAGGCCTATGTTTCAACCTAGCACTGTGACTTCAGACAAGCTAGGAACCCCACCGTGTATCTCATCTCTAAAATGGGGAAGCTTATAGCTTCCCTGGCTGTGCTCTTGGGAACTTTTCTGGGATGGGGCAGACAAAATGACCAGCACATAGTTACTCCTCAGAGTGTTAGCTGCACCTTTCTGAGGCCCTGGGGCCTACCTTGGCCCCGAACAAGGAGTGGCTGCTGGGCCCTAGGCCAGGCAGGAGCCCTGAGTGGGACCCTGGGCCTCAGTTTCTCTGACTTGAAAATGAGAAAGGATTAAGGTTCTTGCGGCCTGCTCAAAGCAAATCCCGAGGGTGCAGCAGAGCCCCACTCACCAGGGTACTTTCCGGAACTCTGGGACGCTGCAGTGGTGGAGGTTCAGGGGTCCCAGCCCAGCAGCAGGGGGCAGGCCAGCCTTCCTGAACCACCAATCAGGCTCCACCTGGCCCCGCCCCGCCAGCCCCCCCCCCCGCCCCCCCGCGCCGGGTTGCGGGGTCACGCACTCATTCCGTGATGGGCCCCCGTGGACGTGCACAAAAC
>CAUYQG010299923.1:0-31712 GCA_963574415.1 Tarsius wallacei
GTAGCTGGAACTACAGGCATGCGCTACCACGCCCGGCTAATTTTTTTGATTTATTGTAGAGATGAGGTCTCACCAAGTTGCACAGGAGGGTCTCGAACCCGTGGGCTCAGGCAATCCACTCACCTCGGCCTCCCAAAGTGCGGGATTATTGGCTGAGCCACCGAACCCAGCCTAATATAAACATTTAATGCTATAAATGTCTCTTTAAACACTGCTTTAGTTGCTTCCTGCATATTTAACTGTAATATTTTAATGGTAATCATAATTTCAAACATTTTCTAATTATTCTTTTTACTTTGTATTTGATCCCTGAGTTATTTATAGGTGTGTTGTTCAGTTTTCAACTATTAAAAAAAGGTTTTAATTTTTATGGTACATAACTGTTCTACACATTCATGGGATACTTGTGATCTTTTGATACAAGCATACAATGTATAATGATCAGGATTTTCTTCCAGATATGCTTCTGTTATCAGTTTCTTGTTTAAGTCCATGTTGTCAAAGAATATATACTTATCTTTTGACCTCACACCTGAATATGATTTATCTTGGTAGATGATCTCAGTGCACAAGAAAAATCTATCTGTTATGACTGAATGTTCTATGAATTTTAAATAGCTCAAGCTGGTCTATAACATGCTAAGTTTTTCTATAACCCTACTAATTTTCTTTGTTTTATTCTATTGATTACTGAGACAGGTATGTTGAAATCTCTAATGATAATTGTGACTTTTTCTATTTTTTTATTTTAGAGCTATTGTTTTATTGTATGTAGTCTGAACTATGTTGACTGATAAATATAAGTATAGGTTATTTCTTCTTGAAAAATGTCTTTTTTATCATTTTGTAGTACCATTCCTCGACTTCTTTTGCTTATCTTTTTTGACTATTTTTGGATTAATCATATTTATTTATGATTTTATCTCCATTATTACATATCTATATGTACCCACACATATATATGCATATGTGTATACATACATGAATATATTTTTAAGTTTTAATTGTTACCCTATGGTTTCAATATGCATCTTTAACTTATCACAGCCTACCTTTAGAAGATTTTAAAATCTCTCTATTGGGTAAATATCTAAAACAAAGGCAATCATCATATTGAAGAGCTATCTGAACTCCCTTGTTTGGTGCAGCATTACTCACAATAGTGAAAATATACAGTCAATCTGCCTATCACTGGATAAATGAATGAATAAAATATGGTATATATACACAATGGAATTTTATTTAGCTCTAAAACAAATGAAATCCTTTCATTTTCAGCAACATAGATGAGACTGGAGGTCATTAGGTTAAGTGAAATAAACCAGGCACAGATAGACAAGCATCACATGTTCTTACTTACATGTAGGAGCATAAAAAGTGCATCTCATAAAAAAAGACAGTAGATGGGTGGTAACCAGAGACTCAAAATGGTGTGTGGGAGGGGATGAAAAGAAGTTGACTAGTGGATACAAAATTAAGAGTTACATAAAAGAAGCAAGATCTAGTGACTATAGTTAATACTAATCTATTATTTATTTCAAAATACTTAGAAGATAATAGTTTAAATGTTCTCAGCATAAAGAATAGATAAATGTTTATGGTGATAGATATCCTAATTGCTTTGATTTTATCATTTCACATTATATGAATAAATCAAAATATCATATGCTAGAAAATATGTGCATCTATTATGTATCAATAAAAATAGTATAATGGTTCATGTAAAGTATTGAAATCTTATACTCTTACAATGGCATAATTTCAGTAGACATATTTTTTCTCTTTTCTGCCATAAATTTTACTTACATAGGTTCTAAAGACATGGTATATTTCTACTATTTGGCTTTAGACAATTACTTTGTATAATATATTTAATGGAGAAATGCATTTATATTTATCTTTTTTCCTGGTCTTTAATTTCTTTGTGCAAATCTAATGTTAGTCTTGTTCATATTGTTTGTGCTTGAATATATTTTTAAACATTTCCTATTACATAATTCTGCTAATTATATGTTATCTGAGATTTAGTTGATTTGTCTGAATTTTTGTTTTATTTTTTAAAGATATTTTTAATGACTTTAGAATTCTGAATTGAGTGTTTTATTTTGAAAGACAACAGTCTAGATATTCACCCAAATGTTTACCAATTTTTCTGCTTTTTGGTTTTCTGTTGTTTGTTTTTCCTGCATTTTTGTTTCCCTTTGGATCATTTTACTTTTGACTAAACCATAACTTCTCAAATTCATTAAGTGTATGTCTGATGAAGATGACATCAATTTTTTGTTTGCCTGGAAATGTCTTTAATGCATTCTTCTTTAAAAAATATTTTTATGGAATATAGCATATTATTTTTTGCTTTTTTTTTTGTCTTCTCCTCTTAGTTTTGAAGATATGTTCTCTTGTCCTTTGCCTTTCATGATTTCTGTTAGTAAGTTCTATATCATTGCTTGTAAATCCTTTTAAGGGATTAAATCAGCTCTTTTTTATTTTTTAAGCTGACTACTTATAAGATTATCTCCAAGATTTATGCTTACAACAGCATTATTAAGATGGGCTTAGGTGTGATTTACTTTATTTGTCTCAGAGTTCATAGTAATTTTAGAATTTCTGGCTTGAATCATTTGTAAATTTTGAGCAATTCTTGGCCAATATCCCTTCAAATATTGATTCTTTCTTATTCTTATCACTTTTCTCTCTGGAGTGTTCTGTGTGTGTGTGTGTGTGTGTGTGTGTGTGTGTGTGTGTGCGCGCGCGCATGTGTACAACACGCATGCACACTTTTCATCCCTTTTGCTGTCTTTGAGATATTTGAGATTTCTTTTCTTTTCTTTTTCTTTTTTTTTGTCTCACTCTGTCTCCCAGGCTGAAGTGCAGTGGCATGATCATGGCTCACCACAGCCTCAACCTCCTAGGCTTATGAGAACCTCTGGCCTCAGCTTCACAACATTCTGGGATTACAGGTGTGCACCACAATGCCCAGGCTAATTTTTTTATTTTTTGTAGAGAGGAGATATTGTTATGTTGCCCAGGCTGGTTTAAATTGAGATACTTCTAACTGATCATTTTCTACCTCATGAATGTTCTTTATAGCTATGCCCAATATGTCATTTGACTCAACAGTTGTTACACATTTCAGTTATAGAATTTTTATTTTTAAGATTTGTCTGATTCTCTTTGTGCAGATCTCATGCTTCTGGAGACTTTCATCAACATATTAATCAATTATTTTAAAGTCCATGATTGATATTGCCAATACCTAAGTTACTTATGCATCTTTTCTAGTTTCTCTGTATTTTTAACATGAGTCATTTTGGATGTGTCTGAAGTGACTGCTGAACATTATGGAGGTTCTGGATACTGGTATATTCCTCTTGAGAGCATTTTCCTTTTCTGATAAAGAGCAGTGGATAAGATCACCTCAATCTAACTAGGGACTGAGCTGGTTTGAAACTGCTTAGTAGTCTAGACAAAGCCAATACAATACAATATAACATTTTATGATAGGGTGTATCCAAGATCGAATTATAGCAAAGGGAGTAATGAACAATTCTTTTGGAGGATTTGGTAAGATGAGAATCTCATAACAAAGAGAAGATATTGAATCTGTGTGTTAAGAGAAAAATAATGGTGTTCCAGACAGACAAATGTGCAAAAGAACCTTTCCAGAAGATAGAAAAGAATATGCAAAAACCTAAAGGCTAAAGAAGGACAAAATTATGGATGTCACAGCAACTTAGATGAATTTAGACTCTATCATACTGTGATCTATCATAGAAACAAAGAACTGAATACCACACATTCTCACTAATAAGTGAGTCCTGAACATTTATCACAATACTGCAAGAGAGAGATAAGCAGTAGCGGGACACTGCCAGTGGATGGAGGGGTGGTATATAACATCACTAAGGGTACCTGATCCTAAACAAGGGGAAGTGAGGACAAGTCGGATGCTCAAACTTTAACTGCACATAGATCACTTACTGTCCCTAATCCTGACCTGTACCCCACATCTCCAAAATAAAATAAAGGGAGACAAAACAAAACAAAACACCCAAAGACTTATCACGCAACTATGCTGTGAGGAAACTGTAAGTAATTTATTCTGATTTTATCTTCATTGGTGGGTTAATCAACAGTTAGATACTTGAGTGATTTTATCAAGGCAGGGATTGATTTAAATTTATATATCTAAAAAATATTAGGAAGAAATGCCTCAAAATGTTAGCAGTAGTGACTGATAAGTGATAGAGTGTATGAATATGCAAATATGTATGCAGTCATGGGCCACATAATTTTATTTTGGTCAGTGATAAACCACATATATAATGGTGGTCCCATAAGGTTGTAATGAAGCTGAAAAATGTCTATCTCTTAGTGACGTCATAGTGCAACACATTATACACATATTTGTGATGATGCTTGTGTAAATAAATCTATTCTGTTGTCAGTTGTATAAGAGTATAACACATACAATTACGTATAAGTACATAATATTTAATCAGCAACTATGTGACTGGTTTATGTATTTACTATACTATACTTTGTATCATTATTTTATTTATTATTATTATTATTTTAGAAAATATAGTTGATTAAGCAAGTAAATTAGAGAGAGAGGAGATTCACTTTCCCAAGGTAGGGGAGGGGACCGAAGTTTAGGAAACATTGCAGGGATCAAAGCTCAAAGAGCACAGGGCCAGTGCTTAACAAAACAATGGCATATGGTGGGGGCAGGGGGAGAGAGATTGAGGGAAAGAGAGAGAGAAGATTCACCATTCCAAGGCAGGGGAGAGGCCAAAGCTTAGGAAACATGGCAGCAGCCATAGCTCAAAGAGCACATGGCCACACCAGAGTTTAGTAAAGCAATGGCCTTTGTTATTATTTTAGAGTGTATTTGTTCTACTTAAATATGAACAAGGTAACTATAAACCAGTCTTAGGCAGGTTCTTCAGGAGGTATTCTAGAAGTCATTGCTATCGCAGGAGATGACAGCTCCATGTGTATTATTGACCCGGAAGACCTTCTAATGAGACAAGATGTGGAATAAAAACACTCATATATATAATCCTGACCCTGTGTAGGCTTAGGCTTGTGTGTGTGTGTATGTTTTAGCTTTCAACAAAAACAGTTTAAAACATAATAAAATATTTTAAAAATAGAAAAATGCTTACAAAATAAGTATGAAAAAACATAAATATATTTCTAGAGATGTACAATGTGTTTGTGTTTTCAATTAAGTGTTACCACAAGATTCAATACTTAAAAAAATTAAAGTTGAGCTGGGCTCGGTGGCTCAGCCTGTAATCCCGCACTTTGGGAGGCTGAGGTGAGTGGATTGCCTGAGCCTGCGGATTCGAGACCTGCCTGGGCAACTTGGTGAGACTTCATCTCTACAATAAATCAAAAAATTAGCCGGGCGTGGTAGCATGCGCCTGTAGTTCCAGCTACTTGGAAGGCTGAGCTGGAAGGATCGCCAGAGCCCAGCAGCTCGAGGCTGCGGTGGCCGGAAGCCGCCACTGCACTCCAGTCTGGGCAACAGAGTGAGACTCCAACTCAAAAAAAAAAAAAAAAAAAAATTAAAGTTTATAAAGTAAAATAGTTAGAGTATATGAAAGTAAATTTGTCATTGAAGAAGAAAAAAATTGTATACATTTACAGTGGTCTCAGGGTACAGTGTTTATGAAATCTGTAGTAGTGTACAGTAGGCTTTCACATTCACTTACCACATACACACTGACTTATCCAAAGCAACTTTCAGTCCTGCAAACTCTGTTCATAGAAAGTGCCTTATACCATAGTACCATTTTATACCATGTTTTACTGTACTTTTTCTTTGTTTAACTATACAGATACCGTTGTGTTATAATTACCTAGAGCATTCAGCACAGTAACATGCTGAACAGTTTTGTTGCCTGGGGCAATAGGCTAAACTATATAATCTAGGTGTGCAGTAGGTCACACTATCTGGGTTTGTGTAAGTACACTCATGTTTTCACAATGACAATATCGCCTAACAACACATTTCTCTGAACATATCCCCACTGTTAAGTGATGCGTGACTGTATTTGTGAATGTTCTAAGATTTCCATAATGAATACATACAGCTCGTATGATTAGGTAACTAGGGATAGAGATAAATGGGATGCATTCAGTGGATAATTACTAGGGGACAGTTACCATTCAACAGATTGAATAGAATTCCCAAAGGTAAATCTTATTATAAGTCTAGAGTACATCATTTTCTCTTTTAACTTTTCAAAGAAAGAATATATGCTCAAATGTAGAAGTCTTTGTTTCACCAAGGCTTTTATGAATGGGTCACTCAGGCTTTCTTTGCATAATTTCTTTTCCTTGACTCAACTCCTTCTAGGGTTGGTCGTTTATAAAAACTACAAAACAGGATTCCTTAGAGGAACTGGCTGAATGGACTGAAAAGTACTGGTAAGTCTCTAGGCTATTATTTCTTCAATACAATTCATATTTGTTGTAATAAACACTTACAGATCATATTGTTTCCTTAGCAAATACATTGTTCTAAAGAAAGTGGAGAAGCATTTCAAAATATTTCATAGCTAGGATGAGGGAAGATACTTACAATCAGTCCATGGCGTGTTACATGTGAGGCAGTGTTTCTCAACTTTTCTTCTTCATTATCACCTTTCTAACAAGACATTTTAGATACTTTATTTCCTTATGGGTTATCCATAAAATTTTAATGCCCCAGATATACTACAGTGTATCTGTTTAGTTCCATGTGTATATTTGTGCTTTAAACACAGAAAGAACATGCCTTTCTCCTCATCCACCTATAACCAGTTTGTTTTCCTCTTTCAGTGTGATATTGTCCATATTAAGAAAATATGATGTGAGATTTACACAGTGGTACATCCCATGGAATTGGAACATCATGGGCCAATGAGATTAGAACAAAAAGAGGAGATAAATGAAGATCAAAGGAGTCATGTTGCTAAAAATAAGCTGAGGAAAAAAAAATGAAATCTTTCTGCAGGAGATTAAAATTTAAAACAATTTGTATTAGTGAGAGTGAAAAAGTCTATCAAAACAAATGGAAATCAACATTTGATTGTTTATTACATTATTCTTAATGGAACAAGTCTTGGACAGAGGTTCCTGTTGGCAAGCATAACCCTCCTCCATGAGTCATTCAGGAACTTAGGACAATAGCATCTTTCTCATCCTCAGTGCTTGACTTCTAACGGTCCCCTATATAGCCAGGAGAAAGACAGAGCATGGGGGTAGCATGATTTTATGTACTTAGGAAGGCCTGGAAGTGATTCATACCACTTCTGCCAAAACTCCAACAGACTCATGGAGATACCTAACTATAAGATAAGAAAATGGTTTGGGGTGAAGATCTAGCACGATCACAAATAAATATTGTTTAGGCATGTGTTAAATATTGTCGATATATTATCCTACTTTCTCCTCTAAGCTCTACAAAAGAGGTTATCATCAAGATGGGCATAAAGTTTCAGAATCCAGATGAGCCACCTGGCTACTTGTCTTTAGGGATAAATATTTGTTTGGACTGGAGACTAAGAAACATTTTCAAAATCCCGGAAGCTCCGGGGAAGAAGTGAGACTAGAACTAGGAAGACCTGGCTTGAGAAAACATTTCTTGCAACAGGGTTGAAATTCTTTCTGTCTGCTAAGATTAAGAGCAACATGACAATCTGACTTTGGAAAATTCACTTAATCCATTTTGAGAGAAAATTATGAGTGGAAAGCATTCAGAGAGTAGAAAAGTGAAGAAGTTTCTGGATACACTTTCATCTAGGAAACGCTTACAGAAATTGCAAAAGTCTACCTAATGAATGTTAATTTTTAATTGTAAAATAGACCACTTTTAATTTTTTGAATAACTTTCATGTGGAAGAATGCAATCTCATGAAAATAGTGGCAAAAAGAAACTTTTCCTGATACATTTTATTCCTTTTGCTTAAAAAAAAAAATAGCATTGAAACCTATAGGAGGCTACCAAGTTCTCTCTGTACCTTTCAACTGTAGCTGTGCCTAGGGTTACTCCCTGCTGCACTATGTTGCCTTTGCTCAGTTCCTCTCTGAATTTTTGACCAATTCCCAATAAGTCAGCAGCTGGTGTGAAGACAACGTAAATTGCCTCTCAGTCATATCTTCAGGCTCCCAAAGTCCTATACTTTTTTTAGTTGTGATATTCATAACATTGCGGCTCTTTTTACTTCCATCATAATTATTATGCAAATATTTCTCAGGCCATATGGAAAGTTGTTTGTGTAGTCGTATGGCCACTAAATCCCTGAACCTAATGATGTCAATAACCTTATCCTCTCTGTGAAACTTTGATCTCAAATTGCCTGGCATCCCAACCATGTGATTCATTTTCCACACAACCTCTAAGAAACTTTCACTTACTATCCAAGCTAGTAACTTTTATCCATGTTCACAAACAGTAGGGTTGAAGTTTGGGTCCAGATACAGGTAGCTCTCAAGCTTATTTTTTCTTTCTGTTTATATCATCCTATCTCTTTAAGTTTTGTCATTATGTAAAATGTTTTATTTTTTCCTTAGGGTTAATACAACATGATTTTGATTGTTGGCTTAACCGTAAGCACCTATGTTCTCAGTTGCAAATAACAGTACTCCCTGGAAATGACTAAGGAGAAAGGAATTTAATAAAATACAAGGATACTTCTTAATTGTTAGAAAGGTAGCATAAGGGGCTCTAGTTTGAGCTTCCTGAAATTACTTCCAAAGCCACACCGCAGAGTGGACCATCCAGTGAGCTGCTGCCATAACCAAGGTCATAAAACTGGTGCACTAACAAGCTCAACTCCATCATCAAGATTCTGAATTCTGCTGCTTTGGAACCCCTTGAAAGTAAAATAGATGCTTTTACACCCTACCTCTCTCTTCACCTGTGTCAATTCCAAATCAAGCCTCACACAGGTGCTAATGTCTCTGATCCGCAGACTCTAAATCACAACCAGGATTCTGGAAATGTTTTTAGCTTTCTTTTCTTTGCAAACCAGGTGAGTACTGGAATAAGCATCAAGTGAGCCAATTCACTGCACTTTTGTATTCAGATGAACTAATTTGCTTTTGACAAAACTCTTGGTCCCTCTTAACCTTTGTGCTTTTGTCTAAAGTTAGATGTTAATCTTGTACTGCTTGCCTCTCAGGTCTGCTTGTCAGAGTGATACTGAACATTAATGAACTTTGGATAGAGTTGCAAATATCTGCAAAATATTGCAATTAATACAGACAATGTGTGACCAAAACAGGGTAGGCCATTTTCTACCAAAATAGAAAATTGCATGTTGCCTTTTGAGTGTTAATAGGAAGGAAGTAGCCTAACATTTCTCCCGTTCATACCATGTGCCAGGAACTTTTGCTGGTGACTCTATTGCATCTCTTATATTCGTGAATCATAATAATGCTGTAGATTAGAATCAAACGCTTTCTCCACCAAGATCATTTGGTTTTGCTGAATGTCAAAGCAGGATAGGGTGATCACAAGACAGACATCATGGCTCATCAAAAGAACTGAATATTCTATTTATTAAAAGTATCTAAAATTCTATTATGTGTGCATGTGTGTAGGGAAACAATGAGTCTCAAAGTACAAATATATATATATATATATTTCTTTTTTTTTAAAATCTGGATTCTGTTTTCTAAAGCACTTTTGTTCAGATGCTTTCTGTTGTTTCCCAACATAAAAAGAGAGCCTGAATTTTGTGTGAAGTATTAAAAACCAAGAAGAGAAACCCTGCTTGGGGCCATCAAGTATTGTAGCATTGTGGTCATGAATGATTAAATAGATAGGGGAAGTATAACTCTCAATAAACACCAAATGAATTGGTTAGATGAAACTCAAAGTTTGCCAATTGAATTTTTAAGAGGCACATAATTCTTTATCTGGTTTTATTTCTTCTTCATTGCAAAATGTAAATAAGAATATTGAAAGATAGAACTTTTGCAGCAAAAATTGCCTTGGATTCTCAGTCTTAAGTGTTTTGTTTTGTTTTAAATGGCTGTTTTAAAGAAAATGTGTGGTCAAGTGGCAAGCACACAGCACACAGAGAGAGGGAGAAAGGGGCTGTCTTTACACTGACCTGGGTGATTTATTCTTTCTTAGTGATAGGAACTCTCTTTGTTACCCAGGCTGGTCTAGAACCTCTTGGCATCAAACAATTCTCCTTCCTGGGTCTTCCAAAGCACTGGGATTACACGCATGAGCCACTGTGCCCGGCTCTTGACTTGGGTTTTGACTTATCATTGACACTTAATAATTTGAGACTTCTGGCATTTTACTGAACTTTTGGATACCCAGTTTCCTCATCTTTAAAATATGCATAATAATTCCAATTTCAGAGACTTAGTGACTACTGAATTAAATTGTAAATATAGAGTGTTCATCAAAATACTCAGCTAATATTAAAGGTGAATAAGTGGTAATCTTCCTCTGCTCACTTATTTCCTAAAATGCAGAGTCCCTTGAAATGCAGAATGCTATTTCTAAAGAACATGGCTAGTAATTGCAGTTAATATGTCATATATTTATAATGAATGGCACGGAAATTACTTCCATTCATGGTCAGTGTAGGTGGAGGACAGTATCACTGGAGGTGTCCAGCCATGATCAGAGCAGTAGGCATAATCTCTGGGTGTGATGGCATCAGAGATCAGGTACAGAGAAAGCATGTCTAGTAAGAAAATTATGCACAAATAAATATCCCATTAACTGAGTGATAGGAATGTGGGATGTTTTTGACATGAAGCACAAGGAGGGTGATAATATTCCCTCAGGGCAGAAAGGGTTTTGAGGAGTCTATTGGAAAGTGATAGGACCCATGTTTCAATGGTGTCGTTCAGGGACAAGGTACTAGGTGCTAGAAGAGAATAAGCAAGATAAGAAAATGAAGAATGAGTTTTAGAAAGATATGTTTATTAGATTTTCAATGGCCCATACAGAGAACCTTGCACAAGAAGCAAGAGTCTTGAAAGGATATAACTGGGGAAAGAAGAGAGGTCTCTGCAATAAATAATGCACTTATCAGAACTGAAACACAAGCTCAGGACTGGGTAGATTGCTAATGGGATAGGAGGCTGAATCCTACAGAAACTGGTGCGAATTCTTCTAGTGTAAGTTGGGCGAATGCAAGCTAAGTATTTGGCCTGACATGGGGATCCTCTGTCAACTCAATGAAAATTTTTAAAATTCCACCCCACTCTCTTTTTATAGAATGTGTAAAGTATTATTCATTGACCTTAAAACTTGTATTTGAATTCAAGACACCTGGTTTAGATTCCCAATTCCTCTATTTCTTAATCTAGCCGTCCAACTTGTGAAACACTCATGTTTATTCTAACAAGTGAGTTGTAAGAATCCAGTGTGGTAATAAGTATAAAAAGATAGGACAGTCATTATTTTTTACTCTAATTCCGAATTATCAAATATGATAGCAACACATGACTATGGAGAATTTGAAATGTGCTGAAATTGAGATAATTTGTAAGTGTAAAATACACACTGGATTTCAGAGACAGTGTGAAAAAGAGGAGATATATCTCCTTAATAATTTTGTATTGATCACATGTTGAAATGATAACATTCCAAATATGTTGAGTTAAATAAAATATGTTGTTGAGATTAACTTTATTTGCTTATTTTTACTTTTAAAATTGCATCTGCCAGTTAATCTAAAATTACATATATGATGGAATGCCACACAGCCATAAAAAGAATGAAATTATGTCTCTTGCAGCAACATAGATGGAACTGGATATCCCCATCCTAAGTGAAATGACTTAGAAACAAAACCAAATGCCACATGTTCACACTCATATGTGGGAGCTAAATTGTCACAAAGATGGAAATAATAGACAGTGGGGACACCAATAAGGGAGGAGATGGAAGGAGGGCTAGGGTACAAAAATTTTCTATTGGGTACAATGTTCGCTATTTGGGGAATGGGCCACCTGAGACTCAATCCCCACCACTACATAATATGTTCATGTAACAAATATGTGTGTGTACTCCCTGAAACCAAAATAAAAAATTAAAATGCAGAAAAAAAATACTCACATTGTATTTCTTTTGGGCAGTGCTGCTATAAACAATCATTCTCCATCTTTATTTATTTATTTATTTATTTATTTTGAGTTGGAGTCTCACTCTGTCATCCAGACTGGAGTGCAGTGGCCGCTCCTGGCCACTGCAGCCTCGACCTGCTGGGCTCTGGCGATCCTTCCGCTTCAGCCTTCCAAGTAGCTGGAACTACAGGCACGCGCTACCATGACTGACTAATTTTTTGATTTATTGTAGAGATGAGGTTTTGCCAAGTTGCCCATGGGTCTCGATCCCGCGGGCTCAGGCAATACACTCACCTCAGCCTCCCAAAGCACGAGATTACAGGCTGAGCCACTGAGCCTGGCTCATTGTGTATCTTTAGACAACACCTCTGATCTTTATTTGTGGACTGGCTTTATTTCTTACTTGTAGAATATATGACAAACACATCATATTACCCTGGTGACTGCTTCAGGCATGAGCCTTGATTCAATCTGACCCACAAACCGAGTATAATGTCACTTGCAATATAGAGAATAACCTGCCCAATTCTACTTTGACAATGTAGAGTCTACCTTGCTAGGGACCATAAAACCCAAACCTGAGAATGAAATCAACCAGAGGAAACAGAGCAAAAGCTAGGTCAGATCAACACTCAGATTATCTCTCCAGCCAGATTGATCACTTAGACTTTTCAGTTCCATAAGCCAACACATCTTCTTTCTTAAGTAATATCAAATTTGATTTTCCTCCTGTTTCCAACATAATAATTCCAATATCCCCCAAGACGTTTCAGTTATAAAGGGGTGTCTGCATATATGCTACCTGCCTGTTCTGATCGTTTCTGCTAGAGGAGATGAAGCTTAGGCATGCAGTGTCTTGTTCAAGGTCACAATGTAAAAAAGTTCAGGTTCTTAACTAATGAACGAGTCTCCTTGTTCACAGTTCACAGAAGTCTCCCTGGCACACCTGGCATAAACGTGAGGATAACAAGGAATGTAGAACATGTACATGAAACACCTCAATGTCCGATGTTCCAACACCAGTCTAGCTCCCATTCTTTTTGTCTGTCCCACCCTCCCTAGTCTTTTACAGTGTAGAGTTGACCAATGCTAGTTCTGAGTCAGTCCTTCCTGGTCAGGGCTCAGGGGTCAGGATGCATTAAAACCTTTTGAACCATTGGCCAAGGTATCTTGAACTATTTCTATTGCCCTAAATCCCAAATCAGTTGTGTGTTAAATGAGCCCTGAATACTTGCTTATTAACCATGGTATTTCGTAGGGGTGTCCAACCTTTTGACTTCCTGGGACAACATCGAGTAATCTTTTGGCTTCCCTGGGCCACATAGAGTAAAGAGGAACTGTCTTGGGCCACACATAAATTATACAAGGTAGTTAGTGTATATACATAATAAGACTTCTTTATTGTATTTTTTATTATGAACTTTAGAAAAATGAGAACGCTATAAAACTAGTGGGAAATTTGACCTTGTTTTTGTAAAACTAATCTATCAATGTCTGGTTTGATGGAAAGGTTGTAATTCTTAGTGAGTTCTCAAGGTGCTCATCAGATGTGTTTGTTCAAATATTGCTCTTCGTGTGCTTAATTATGGAAAACAGCTGCTCACAAAATGTATGTGGTGCCAAAAAGTGAAGTCATGAATAAGGACTGATTGTGAACTTCAATGATGGAGCTACATACGGCGTCACAAGGAAAATAAGCATTAAAGAACACATGATGTTAAAAGATTTTATGGGGCCATATTACTGGCTGTTCTGGGCCGCATATGGTCCACAGGCTCTGGGTTGGACATGCCTGGTGTGCAGCCTTCCCTTAAACCTCCAATTCTGGGCTAAGGGTTGAGGTTATTTTTACCCTAATTAGCATCATCATTTTGCTTCTAGGAGAGGTAAGTAGGATATAGGAATAAGGGATCTTATACAAATGAGATCCTCCACATGGAATCATGAAGGGGCACAAAGGTTTTCCCACTAACAAGAAGGGTCATAGAAGAAGATAAAACCAAGCCATGCTCAAGTAGATTTTCTTCTGGTGTAAACTCACATCTACGAGTTTCGCTGGTGCCTCATCACCAAGTTCACAATTCTCTCCTTAGACTGTGGTTGGACTTTTCTAAATAATTCTCTGGAACAATTTATGTTTCTTTGTCATTTTCTGTATCCTGAATGATCATTCTGAATGAGAGTTTTGTGGAGGTAGCCGGAGAAGTCTGGACATGACTCTTGCGTGATCCCTCTTAACACTTGTAGCCCAGAAAAATGTAATTGTATCGGTGAGAGGCACACCATCTCATTACACCAGAAGGAAAAGCCAGTTGAATGGCTAGATGCTGCTGGTAAAATTCATACAAAATACTGAAAAAGTTCTAAGAGTTTTTACTTTCTAAACTATAATTAAAATTCATGCATAATGACCGTCGTGGAGCCTGTTGTACCTGATATGGGAGCTCTGAATGCTGGCGAACATCTGTTTCAAAACATCAACCTCTTTTCCTTCTCGGCAGGTGTCTGGGAAGAGGTTGGAATGTGATTCACTCAAATCCATATGGGGAGAGTGGAGGTGTGGCCCCTGCATTTTCTCTCTTAAAATGTCTTCAACATCTCACTGTGGCTATTCCTTTTCTTCACTTAGGGTATATGTTTGTGCAACACAATATCTTGTTGACACTTTCGAGATTAGCATGCATAAGTCCCTTGGTAGACAGATGAGATTTTGTTTCTTTATTATGTATACATCAATGCATGTTTTAAGCACTGCATAATAAAAAATTTAAGGAGTAAATAGAGGGAAAAATAAATAATGTATTCTCAAAAAAAAAAAACAAAAACTTGAGAGCTATCTGAGGAAAAAGCAAAAGCTGTTTATTGTGAATACTATAGATTGGATCAGTCAACATTCACTTCCAACTTCCTTCTTGTGTGTATTCTTGTCTCACAAAAGTCTTAGTATTTACTGTTTTTTCTCAATGATGCCTGCTGCTAGATTTCTAGATGTGATTTAGAGCATTCCATTTAGGTGCTTCCTTGAATTCAGAACTGAGATAAGGCAGAAGGCATCTATTCCTTTGATACTGATTGTGGCCCGATTCTGAAACCTGTGGTTGTAGGTGCCTTTCCTGATTGGTAGTAACGTTCTGATCCTGGTCCCCAAGGGCAGCAGTACCTCCTATTAGTTCTGCAGTAAGTGCTGGGGCTCATTCCTGAAAACCCTGTCTAGTAGACTCTGTTTCTTCAATTCTCCCAATTCATTGATCTGTTTAGAATGCTATAATAAATTATTTTAAACTAGCAGGAGAAAATTCTACTCTATGAAAATGAACCCTAATTGATGTATTATTCACTATATAAGCCTAAAAATAGGGGAAAAACAGTGGATTCAAAACAGAACACAGTATTCCAAGTGGAAGAAAGAATATATCAGTATCTCTGCTTTTGTCTGAATATAACATTCTTATCAGTGCTACTGAAATCCTCCCTTCATTTGGTGTGTGTACAGCCATAAAACACTGTTGACTCTTATTAAAATTAACATAAATAAAACTTTAAAACCTCAAACACGTGCACACACACACACACACACACACACACACACACACACACTTATTCTGTCCCTGATATTTTCCATCTAAGAGATTCTTAGGTTACTACTCATCTCTAGGAGTAAATGTCTCCTCATCTACTTAAAATAAAGCCAGGCAGAAAGTGAACAAATGGACCTTGTGGAGTATTTAGTAAATCAAAGAAACATAGTTTACGTTTTATCTACAGCAGGAGAGAGTGAATGTTACTAAGTCTTGGGGGTGATGGGAGACTCCCCATGTGGCTAAGGGACCTGTGGATGAGTCACCACATAGTTTCCAAGTGGCACAGTGAAACCTTCTAAAGGGAGAGGCTGTTAGCCAGGCTTGCTTATAAGCAATCCCTGTGACCAGTAGCTTGGAAATAAAACAGCTTTCAAAAACAGATGCCACTGGGCGTGGTGGCTCATGCTTGTAATCCCAGCACTTTGGGAGGCCAAGGCAAGAGGACTACCTGAGTCCAGGGGTTTGAGACCAGACTGAGCAACTTAGTGAGACCTCGTCTCTAAAATAAATAAAAAAATTAGCTTGGCATGATGGCACATGCCTGTGGTTCCAGCTACTTGAAAGACTGAGCCGGAACTTGTGGTTCCAGCTACTTGAAAGACTGAGCCGGAAAAATCACCTGAGCTGAGCAGGTCAAGGCTGTGGTGGTAGTGAGTGTGCCACTGCATGCCAGCCTGGGTGACAAAGTGAAACCCCTACTCAAAAGAAAAACAAAAACAAAAATAAAAACAAAAACAGATGCCATGTTGAAAATCACATGGGTAGTCTGTGGGCAGGAAACCACAGCATAAAAGAAAATTGGCTAATTACTGTGAAGACATGAGTTTTGGAGGCAAAGAATCTGGATTCTAATTCTAAGTCCTCTGTTCTATTTTTTAAAAAAATATGTGTGTAGGTCAACATCCTAGGCACACAGAGAAACGTCCTCCAGAGCACATAGAACATCACCCCCATAACACACAGCACACCCATAATACACAATTCTATAATTCTGTATGTATACAGCTATCCTTCTCACTGATGGGCTTTCAGGCAGAGCTGTGCATATCACAGTGGTAAAAGCATGGGCTTTAAAACCAGATCCAAGCACTTTTAAGCTTAACTTTTGCCAGATTTTAGTAATTCTTGGTCTACAAGTTTTAAATTCACCTCACCATGCTGCTTCACTAATAAAAATAGGTAAAATAATGTCTCATAACCCATAAATGGCCAGAATAAGATAATGTATGCAAGGTCCTTAGCAGAGCATCAGATTCATGGAAAGCAGTCAAAACTATCAGCTAATATGTGTTATTTTTATTCTAGGACTGAGTCTTGGAGTGCCCAGCAAATAATAATGAATAACAAATGCTAAAGAAATTTGAGTGTATCAGTGAAGAAACGTTGAGACCAAAGAACTGAGTTCAGTTCAGTGGCTTACCAAGTAATAGCTAAAGGACCTTGGACAAAATTATGTCACTGTAACATGGAGTCCATATTTATAAAGATGTACTAACAGTGTCTTCTTCACAGAGATACTAGGACAACACACATGAATATGTAGGTGTGAGCTCTTTTGTAAATCTATATATGTGCACTCTATAAATATTAGCTAAGGATTATTTCTTGTCTCTATCAATATTCTCACTTGCTGGTCCTCTAATATAGAAACATTCCTAAAAGAAATGGATTTTATCCTCCTCAGTGCATTTTCTGTGTAAATGGAAAACCAAAAAGGAGGTGCTTCCACTAAAGACTGAAAAGTACCCTGCCAAGCTGTGTGTCAGAAAGGAGGTCTCCCTCGAGCCTGCTGGTAGAAATGCTGGATTAAGAGGACTGTATGTGACAGATCCACACATCTTATTAGAGTGTCTGTAAGAACATTGCATATTCCCCCAGGACTGTCCCTCCTAGCGACACTTCTCAGGGGCTGGCCCGATGGAGTATCCTCAGCTCAGAGCCCCAGTCCAAACTTAGGCATATGACACAGCACCTGATGGGGTGCTTCTGTTAGACCAGGACACACAGTGCACACCAGAAAGCTAAGCTCTTTTCAGGCAATGCATTTGCTATTTGAAACTTTGCATAAATAATAGAAATAAAGCAATAAAAGCAGACCAGCTCCCAAGTTAGGTCACATACACCATCTTAACTTGTGATATAGTTGAATTCTGCTGAGTCCTAATCTATGATCTGAGTCCTAGGACTCATATGAAAAAGGAGAAGCAAGGAAAAAAATGTGCAAAAGCAGACTTTAAATATTTTCTGGATATATTATCAGTTTGGGAAAAATTTTAAAATTGGCAACATTTGCATGTGAAAGCTAACTACTCAAGAGAAAAGTTAATCTAGAAACAGTATGATATATGAGAAGGAGCACGGGTTTTGGAGCAGAACATCAGCAGGCTTGAATCTAGTTCTGCTATTGATTACCTAGGTGACCTGAAGCAAGCTATTTAACATTTCTAAGTCAGAATCTCATTTATAAAATTATAAATAATACTATTTGCCATTTATCATATTTTGTATTTAATAATAATACCATTTTGTTTTCATGGGCACATTGAGATAGTATATGTGAAGTTCCCGGCACCTAGTGTATAAATCACACATGAAGTTTCTCTTTACCTTTTCTTTCTTCCTTCTGGCATGATAAAGAAATTGCACACGTAGAAAGATATACCAGAACTTTCTCCATTCCCCTAAAATAGGGTCCCATGCTTGTTCTGATGACATCTCTGCTCATATCTGTGACTGTGGTCATCCTTCACCTTTCCTGTTGATGTCTTTTTGCCCAACTGTCTATTTTGCCTGCCCTTGACCCCATCCTTGCCTCATGGACTGGCTTCAACAATGGTTCATTGATGTCTGCAAACCCAGCCAGGTTCTTACCATTATCTTCACCTCTGCTTCTCAGATGGGAGGTGAAACTGACTCTTGGGTCACCTCTGGTTCAGGTTTCTCTAAAATCCACCTGTACCTGATTTAAAAGCAAGCAACCAACAACAACAACAAAAATGCACTACATACAACATCAATTACCAAAACAGTACAAATAACAATTTCAGTGTTTTAAGTGTCAATGTTATATTACTCACTCTCCACAATGTTTACATTTAATTGATACAACTCTTCTCACAGCTACACCCCCACAAATATAGGGATCATCCTATCATAATGATCAGAATATGTGGGACTCAGTAACTTAGGCTGGGTCACATTCCTGATTAATAGAGAAACTTCAGTTTGACTAGACATCTGTTGAACAACATAGCCTGTGTGTGTTCCATTACAGACATATTTCTTTTTTCTTCATTCAGCAAATTCATTTTTCCTGTGCTCCAGTACCCAGAAAGACAGAGTTTACTCTCTGACAGATGGGACTGAACATACATTTCCTACTTTCTACAGTGCTTTTCTACCAAAACTTCCATTTTCTCTGCACAGGAAACAGAGAAAAGTCATCTGGTTATATAAACTCTCCTTTTAACCACCTGAGAGGTATGTTTATAGAAATTATTATTATTATTAAGAATAAACCTGGCATTCCAAGTCAACTTCTAAATTAGAAAACATTGTGTCTTCAAGGTTCTAAAGAGTTATCATGTGGAAAAGGGACAGGCTTATTTTACATGTCTTCATGAAAAAGAATTAGTACCAATGGGTGAAGTTATATGTATACTTTCTAACTCTCTAACCTTAGTAATAATACAGATGTGGACTGGGACTCTGTAATAAGAAATGATGACATGCTGGGATCAAGGCGGCTATTGTAAGAAGGAGTTATGTAACTCGGGTTTTCTTTCTTTATTTTCTTTTTTTTAACATCTTTGCAGTCTTTATTCTTCTTCAGCCCTGAGAGAAAGAGATGTCTCAGGGGAATTGGAAATAAGTATTTCCTAGGTGAAAAGAGGCTTAAAATAACAGCTAATACACATGTGCTTAGTTTATTACAATTAATCAAATGAAGAGTCTCAGCTGTCCCTTGAATTCAGAACTGAGATAAGGCAGAAGGCATCTATTCCTTTGATATTGATCATGGCCCAATTCTGAAACCTGTGACTGTAGGTGCCTTTCCTGATCAGTAGTAACGTTCTGATCTTAAAGCCTTCTGGTCCCCAAGGGCAGCAGCATGTTTCATTAGTTCTGCAGTGAGCTCTGGGGCTCATTCCTGGAAACCCTGTCTAGTAGACAGATTTCAAATTGTCACTCAGTCTAGGTAGACAGCATTGCCATATTGGCCTAGCAAACTCACTTCCATGCCCTCCGAGTCCACTTTTACATCAACTTCTCTACTAGATCCCAACATTCACTTTTCCATTCTCAGTTGATTACCTCCTCCCATATTTATTGAGAAATGGAAACTCTCAGGCAGAACTACTTAGTCATCTCAGCATGTGGTGCTATGGCTCCAGGGATGGGGGGGATATATAGATCACTTCTTCCCTTTCCAAAAGTGAAACCAATCCAGAGAGATACAAAAGATGGGGACATAGACACAAGGGTCCTCTTTATTAGTAATAAGCTATTTGGAGAACATGATTATATACCTGTGACCAAAGGAGATCAATCACACCCTCTGTCACTGCAACCCCTCTGCACCATGCCTCCCCCCAACTCCATACACACACAGTCTAGAAGCTTGGGCTCTCCGGCCAAGGGAAAGCATGTATTTACAGAACACACACCCTTGAGTAATGTGATGTGATGACCAGCCACCAAACAATTAATTTTTTCACATTCTTTGGGAAGAACTGAGTAGAGAGTTGGGCAAAAGATAGGATTATCCTTCCTGTGGCAGTCTCTCCACAGAGAAATAAGGCCAAGAGAGTCTCTCCTAACACCTGTTCCTACACCTTGATTCTCATAAGTTCAGACCATTAACTTTGACAAGTTTATCTAGATGATCTGCTAGCATACCTGTAGTCCTCAATTTTATTTTTAACCATAGGATGAGAGGAACATCACTTAATTGCCTTCTGAAAATATATACAGAAGCTCAAGACAGAGTATTATATCTAATATGTGGTCAAAATCCTAAGGAGGTAATTCTTAAATTAAGTGATCTTCTATTTATAAACTGTCATCTTGGTTTATTACATTTCTTTTTTTTAAAAAGTTATTATCCCTTTTGTTTTGATAAATGCATGTCATCTCTATAGCATCAAAGTAGGGCATAAAACCTTGGGGTTTCATGTACCAGCTAATATGTGCAGTGGTATAAATAGAACAGAGGTGCTGAGATTTAAAAAGCTTAAAAGGGAACAATAAAAGAGTGTATGAACTGTTCAATGTTGTAAGGAAGAATGTGTGTTCATTCTCTTTTTTAGTTTCCATGCTCACTTTCACATTTGATCTCTTTGAGGCAGTCTCACAAAGACACTTGCTATTACGTGTTGGAAATTAGCGTCATTCTCCTTAGGGAAAGTGCAGAATACGAGAGACTTCTCATCCTTTTTATAAAAGTTGCTCAAAATGTTCATAGTGGTTCAAAAAAGATGTCTGAAATTTGTGAGCATATAGTGTTCTTGGCATGACAAGTATGAGTTAGATTTCCTCTAAAGGCACTTTCTTCTTCCAGGACCTAGACCTCTCCTTTCTCAGAAACTTAATAAAGTAAGACTCCTTGTGGCCAGAATTCTGATGAGGCGTACTATTCAATCCAGGAGAATATTCAGTTCTGTTATAGCCTCCATAATAAATTCCTACATTCGATGAGCTTTTCTAAGACCACCAGAGATTCATGCAATGATTCAAAAGATAGGATCTAGGGTGTGGAAGATTTTTCATCTCTAGACTTGAAAGTCATTTGGGTGCTCACCCAGCCTCAGCTCCCTTCAGGCTCCATGGGTTTTTGTTTGCTGTACCTGTATCAGGAAATAGGAAGTGTTATCTGTTTTGTTTATTCCCTGGCACTATAGGGAAAGATAGATACATTTATCCAAGAATACACCAAGATAAGGTGTTCAATCATATTAAAAGGAAGTATGTACACTAGGGATTGGGTCTCAATGAAAACAAGAAGGTGGCTTTTTATATTACTGAAACTGTGATGCTTACAAGATGTGTTTATATACATTTTCTAATATAAGTCTCACAAGAGATTGGGTTAGCTAATTCTCATTTTTAAAAAAATTATCAAGATAATTGTAGGCTTCCATGCAGTTTCTTTTCTTTTCTTTTCTTTTCTTTTCTTTTCAGTTGGTATCTCACTCTGTCGCTCAGGCTGGAGTGCAGTGGCATGCTCTCAGTCACCGTAGCCTCCACCTGTTGGGCTCAGGTGATCCTTTTGCCTCAGCCTTCCAATAGCTGGAACCACAGGTGAGCACCACCACACCTGGCTAATTTTCTGATTTACTGTAGAGACAAGGTCTTGCTATGTTGCCCAGGCTGGTCTCAAACCCCTGGGCTAAGGCAATCCTTTCACTTTGGCCTCTCAAAGTGCTGGGATTATAGTCATGAGCCACTGAGCCCAGCCCTTCCATGCAGTTTTAAGAAATAATACAAAGATATCTTATGTACCTTTTATCTAGTTTCTCCTGATGATGACATCTTGCAAAACTACAATAAAATATCATGACAAGAATGATTAATAATGCCACAATCCACAGTCTTATTTAGATTATCCCCTGTTTTACTGTGCTAATTTTAGGTCTATAAGTATTTGTGTGTGTATGTAATGAAATACAATTGGATTACATGTGTAAGAATGTGTATTCACTGCCACAGAAACATACAGAACAGCTCCATCACCGCAAGAATCCTTTGCAGAAACTTGGATGAATTTAGAATCTATCATACTCAGTGATCTATCACAGAATCAAAACTGAGTACCACATGTTCTTACTCATAAGTGGACCTTGAACAATGATCGTAATGCTATAAGAAAGGGATTATCAGTAGTGGGAAATTTCCAGGGGAGGGGGGCATATTTCATTAAGAAGAGTACATGCATAGTGAATATTTGTGTGCCTAACCCTGAATTGTACCCCACATCTTTAAAAATAATTTTAGGCTGGGCTCGGTGGCTCAGCCTGTAATTCCAGCACTTTGAAAGGCCGAGGTGAGTGGACTGCCTGAGCCCATGGGTTCGAGACCCGCCCGGGCAACTTGGCGAGACCTCGTCTCCACAATAAGTCAAAAATTAGCCGGGTGTGGTAGTGCATGCCTGTAGTTCCAGCTACTTGGAAGGCTGACGTGGAAGAATCGCCGGAGCACAGCAGGTTGAGGCTGTGGTGGCCGGGAGCATGCCACTGCACTCCAGTCTGGGTGACAGAGTGAGACTCCAACTCAAATAAATAAATAAATAAATAATTTTTTAAAATTCTTCATATGCCCTTGTGTAACCACACCTATGTTCCTCTACCCACCTACTTACTCATCCCTAATCCTGACAACCACTGATTAATATTCTATTTCTAAAATGTGGAGATTTCAAAAATATTATATAAATGGAATCATCCAGTTTGGAATATTGGGGATTTTTTTTTTTAGTCAACATACTTCCCTGAGGTTTCACCCAAGTTTTTAAAAAATGTATCAGTAGTTTGTTCCTTTTTATAGATGAGTAAAATTTCATGGGTATGTATTTCCTACAGTTTGTTTAATCAATCACTTGCTGAAGGACATTTGAGCTAAGTCTAGTTTTTGGTTATTAAGCATAAAGCAGCTATGAGCAATTGTGTTTATGTTTTTTTGGAACATGTTTTCATTTTCTAGGACAAATGTACAAGAGTGCAATGAGTCAAATGAAAATTTTGTTTTGTTTATAAGAAACTGCAAAACCATATTCTAGTCATTTTACATTTTTACCCGGTGAAGTATGAGTGATCCAGTTTCTCTGCATTTTTGCCAGCATTTGCCAACATTTGATACTTTTACTTAAAAAAATAATAGCCATTCTGATAGGTTAATCATTGTGATTTTATTTTTATTTTTATTTTTTGAGTCAGAATCTCACTCAGTCGCCCAGACTGGAGTGCAGTGGCCGCTCCCAGCCACCGCAGCCTCGACCCGCTGGGCTCCGGCGATCCTTCTGCCTCAGCCTTCCAAGTAGCTGGAACTACAGGCGCGTGCTACCACGCCCGGCTAATTTTTTGATTTATTGTAGAGATGAGGTCTCACCAAGTTGCCCAGGCGGGTCTCGAACCTGCAGGCTCAGGCAATCCACTCACCTCAGCCTCCCAAGGTGCGGGATTACAGGCTGAGCCACCAAGCCCGGCAATCACTGTGATTTTAATCTATCTTTCCCTGGTAGTTAATGGTGTTGAAATTCTTTTCATGTAGTTGTAGACCTTCTGTTTGTCCTCTTCAAGAAAATGCCTGTTAATATCCTTTGTCCATTTTGTAATTGTATTATTTGTTTATTGATTTACTTTTTTGAAGTTTTTGAGAGTTTTTTTTTACATTGTTTATAATAGTCATTTGTTAAATAAGTGGTTTGCAAAGATTTACCTTAAGTTTCAGTTTATCTTTCCACCCTCATTTTAGTAAGGTCTAATTTATCAGTTTTCTCTTGTGTGGATCAAACTTGTTGTGTCAAGTCAAAGAACTGTTCATTTAGCATAAGAACCCAAAGATTTTCTTATATGTGTTATGTTTTATATAATATGATATTCATTGTTTTATATAATATGATATTATGTTTTATAAAATATGTATTATATGTTTATGTTTTACATTGAAGAACGTGGCTGACTTTGAATTAATGCTTGTGTAAGGTGTGAGGTTTGGGTCAATGTTCATTTTATTACTTTGGATGTCCAATTGACCAAGAACTATATGTTGAAATTCCCTTATTGAATTACTTTTGCACATACGCACAAAATCAGTTGAGCTTATTTGTGTAGGTTTATTTCTGAATTCTCTATTCTGTTCCATTGTTCTCTCCATGTATGCCTTCCATCTGTATTGTACTGTCCTGATTACTGTACAGATGTAGTAAACATTAATATCAAGGAGAGTGATTACTCTTATATTGTTCTTTGTCAGATTGTTTTAGCTATTTTAGGATTCATTCCTTTCTATGTATGTTTTTAGATAAGCTTTTTATGTCTATAATCCAATCTTGCAGGGTTTTGATAAGAATTGTATTAAATGTATACATCAATTTACAGATAATCTTTATTATGTTGACACTTCCAATCCATGAATTTTTATTCACTCTATTACTTTATATTTGGCATATATCTATTTGCGTAGATCTTTTTAAAAAATGTTTTAATCAACATTTGTAGTATTTGTCACACAGATACTGTACATTTTTGTTAACTGTATACCTAGATATTTCATTGTCTTTGGAGCAATTGTAAATTTTGTTGTGTTTTTTAATGTTTCAGTTTCCACATTTGTATTGTTAGTATATAGAAATGAACTTTATTTTTATGCACTGATCTTGTATCCTGCAAATTTGTTGAACTCATCTGCAAATAAGAACAATTTTATTTCTTTCTTTCCAATCTGTCTTATCTCTTTCTCTTTGACCATTTTGGTGGCTAGAACTCCTAGTAATATATTGAATAAAATTTTGAAAGAGTGGACATCTTGCTTTGTTTCCAATATTAGGGGATGGGGTTCAGTCTTTTACTATTAAGTATTAAGCTAAATGTAGACTTGTGTATATCCTTTTTATTAAGTTGATGTAATCCACAATAATTTCAAACATGCTGAAGATTTTTGTTATGAATGGGTGTCATATCTTGTCAAATGCTTTTCTGCACCAATTAAATCATTATAAGATTTTTATCCTTTAACTTGATGCAGTGGGTAATATTGATTGATTTTTGAATGCTAAACCATATTTGTATACCTAAAATAAATTCCAGTCAGGGATACTATATAACTCCTTTAGAACAGATTTAGATTAAAATTCAATTTTTAATGCTTATTGGACAGTTCAGATTATATATTTTATCTTGATTGAATTTTGGTTGTTTGTGGTTCATGAGAAATTGTTCATTTCTTCTAGGTTGTTGAACTTACGATCATAAATTTATTCATAATTATTTTATTTTCTTAGGCTTGCTATAACAAATCACCACAAGTTTCATGGCTTAAAACATAGTAAGTTCATTATCTGATAATTCTAGAAACCAAAAATTCAAAATCAAAGTGTCAGCAGGTTTATTGTGTTTGTGTGTGTGTTTATTTACTTGGTTGTGTGTTTCAGGAATATCTATTCTATGCCTCCCTCCTGGATTCTGGTGGCCATGAGCAACCTTGGGATTTGTTAGCTTGAAGGTGTATGACTCCAGCCTCTGTTTCTTCATATGTCTCTCCCTGTCTCAAACATCAATCTCCTTTTTATATAGAAAAAATACTATTCAGGTGTAGGGTTCACTTAAAACCCAGAATGATTTCATTAAGATTTTTAAAAAAACTTAATTACAACTGCAAAGACACAATTTTAAAATAAGGCCATACTTATAGGAACTGGGTTGAAGACTTGGAGATATACTTCTGGGGGACACTATTCAACTTACTACAATAGCACTCCTTTGTTATACTTTTATTGGTTAGATATTTAAAGTGATATGCCTGTTATATTACTGAAATCAGTAATTTGTATCTTTATTTTTGTCAGTCTTAATAAAAGTTCATTACTTTTATATATATTTTTAGAACTAGCTTTTTGTTTCATTCCCTTTCTAAGATGCCAACTTTGTTTGTCTCCCCCTTAAGCATCATTTATAATTCTCCTTTAGTTGCTTCTTATGTTAATTATAGTAAAACTGAGGCTGGTATATTTTCAGACAATTTTCAGTTCTCTCCAGCTGTTAAGTGGAGGCATAAAACTTGGATAGGTACATTGACCTCCAAGTCTTTTTTTCTCTTTTATGTCATTGCACATATTCTCTCTTTGACCACCCAGAAAAGTCATTCTCTTAACCCCTCTGCTAGTATTAACAATCAGCATTTTCAAAACTTTCTAGGAAGGAAGCAGGCTAGCCTGTGGAGACCTCTAACATTATAGCCAAGATTTGGGTAAGGACTACCTCTCCTATGATCATAATCTCCCAATGGTGTGAATTGTCAGCTCTGATGGTATAAAAGAAGTGGCCTTTTCTAAAAACTCACACGTGGAGGACTCTAAAACTGCAACTCACTCTCCCTATTTGGAGTGAAAATACTGCAATTATTAGCATCTTTTTCATAGAGTGAAAAGGTTTTTTTAATGAAACCATCTGCTGTCTTGGTCTCTAGATGCTCCTCACTTTGCAGTTACACTCTCCTCACTACACAGACTTTCTCCTGTGGTTATGAAATTGTTGGCTCCTTTGTCTTTCTCTTTTACTATATCAGCCTCAACACTCCTTTTTGTTTCCCCACTGGAAGGTTGTTTTTGTTTTTCCTATTAATAATATAGTAGATTCAGCTTTGTGAAAATTTTATTGTGAATAAAACAGGAAGATGGTGAATGCAGTGGTGCTGAAAGCAGGAGCTTTGGAGAGGGAAAGGCCTGACTTCAAATCCTGTCTTTAGTACTTCCCTATTTGAGATACCGTATGAGGAGCATTTCCAAGCCTAATTTTCTCCCCCATGAAATGGGGATTATTAACACCCCTCACTGCTCTCTCATTTTCTTTCTCAAAAACATTCAAGAGCTCATTATAAACATAGTGATGGTTTTGCAGAAGTTGCGTCTTGTAGAATGAGAAGAGATATTCCTTCATCTCCTCCATCTTCTGTCCTCTTATATCATCTCCCTATATAACTTACCCCTCCTGCTCTCTTTTCTTATCTTCCTTAACTTTTACTTTACCACCACCCTCCACATTCACCTCAGGACTTCTCTCATTTTCACCCTCTACTTCTCTTGCACACTTACCCTTCCTCCTTTCTTTCTCCTTTAACATTAAAAATATATATATTTACATTTAAAAATAGCTAGATGAGAATAATTTGAATGTTTCGAGCATTTAAAAATGTAAACATTTAAGGCCGTGGATATCCCAGGTGTCCTGATTTGACCTTTAGACGCAACAGGAATGTAGCAGAGTAGCACATGTATCCTGAAGATACATTAAACAATGAAAAATAAGAATACTTATAAAGGAATGTAAACATATTTATTAAGTCACTATTAATAAAAATTGCATCGATTTAAGATGTACAATCTGGTATATTGATATGCATATACATAATGAAAAGATTACCGGAGTCAAGTTATTTGACATATTCCTCTCCTCAAAACGTTACCGTGTTTGTGTGTGTTTGTGTATGTTGAGAGCTCCAGTATCTATTCTTTTGGGACATGTCCAGTATACAATACAGTACAATTCCGTGCCACACGATGTTTTTTTCAATGATAGGCTGCTTATTTAACCTTCATTCCTTAAGATTAGGATGGAGCTGGAAAATTCCTGTCACCTACTGATATGATAGCCATTTCAATATTGTGGAACAACACATTACTCAGATGTTTGTGGTGATGCTGGTGTAAATAAACCTACTGTGCTGTCAGTCACAGAAAGTCTAGCACATACGATTGCACACAGTATGTAATACTTGATAATTACAATAAACAACTATGATACTGTTTTATGTATTTACTACACTATATGTGTACTGTTACTTTAGAGTGTACTCCTTCCCCTTCTACTTACAAAAACAGTTAACTGTAAAAAGGCCTCAGGCAGATCCTTCAGGAGGTATTCTTAAAGAAGACATTGTTATCATAGGAGGTAACAGCTCTATACATTTTATCGCCCTGAAGACCTTTCAGTGGCACAAGAGGTGGTAGCAGACTGGATAAAAAAAACACGTGGTACATATACACAATGGAATATTATACAGCCAGAAAGAAGGACAAACATATGGACTTTGCAGCAACTTAGATGGATTTAGAGTAGGTCATGCTCAGCGATCTATCACAGAAACAAAGAACAGAGTACCATATGTTCTCACGCATAAGTGGACCTTGAACAATTATAATACTATAAGAAAGTGATTGGCAGTAGTGGGAAACTGTCAGGGGAGGGGGGTGGGACTGGCAGTTGAGGGAAACTACTAGGGGAGGGAGGGGCATACCTCATCAACAAGGGTACCTGCATAATCAGCGTTTGTATACCTAACCCTGAATTGTACCCTATATCTTTATAATAAAAAAAATAAGAAAATTCGAAAAAAAAAAAAAGAGAAGACAGTGACATGAAAGATCCTGACCATGTGTAGGTCCTGGCTTGTATATATGATTGTGTCTTAGGTTTTTTTTAAAAATTTGTATTTATTTTTATTTTTTATTTTTTGAGTTGAAGTCTCACTCTTGTCGCCCAAGTTAGAGTGCAATGGCAGTCTCAGCCACTGCAGCCTTGGCCTGCTGGGCTTAGGCGAGCCTTCCAAGTAGCTGGAACTACAGAAACATGCCACCATGCCCAGATAGTTTTTGTGATTTATTGTAGAGACGAGTTCTCACCAAGTTGCCCAGGCTGGTCTCGAAAAAATAATTAAAAAATTAAAAAACATATACAATAAGAAAATAAAGAAAATATTTGTACAATGTGCTTGCGTTTTAAGCCAAAAATTATTACAAAAGAGTCAAAAAGTGAAAAAATTATAAAATAAAAAATATGGTAAACCAAGATTAATTTATTATTGAAAAATGTAAAATATTTGTCGATAAATTTAGTATAGCTTAAGAGTACAGTGTTTGTAACATCTACAGAAGTGTCCTAGGTCTTTACATTCACCCACCACTCACTCACTGACTCACCCAGAGTAAATTCCAGTCCTGCAAGCTCCATTCATGGTCAATGCCCTATATAAGTGTACTATTAAAAAAAAATCTTTTATACTATATTTTTACTGTATCTTTTAAATGTTTCGATACATAATTATATATCACAGTTGCTTACAGTATTCAGTATAGTAACATTCTGTGTAGTTTTGTAGCCAAGGTACAATAGACTATACCATGGTAACCTGTATGTATTATAGCATCTAGGTTTGCATAAGTACACTTGATGACACTGACACAATGACAAAATCATCTAAGGATGCATTTCTCAGAACATATTCTAGTCATTTTGCATTATTAACTATGATAACCATACTGTACAATTTATATCTAGATTTTTTTCAATCCTCCATAACTTCAACTATGTACACTTTGATCAACATCTCTCCATTTCTCCCACCTACCTCCTCCAGCAGCCACCATTCTACTTGAAATATCATCTCACCTTGTTAAAATGACTATTGTCAAAAAGTGAAAAATAACAAGTGTAGTGAGGATGTGAAGAAAAGGGAGTCCTTGGACTCTGTTGGTGGGAAGGTAAATTTGTACATTCATGATGAAAATATTAGGGAATTTCCTCCAAAATTTAAAATTTGAACTACCATAGGATCCAGCAATCCCTTTTCTGGATATATAACTAAAGAAAAGAAAATCAGTACCTCAAACGGATATCTGTGCTTTCATGTTCATTGAAGCATTATGGACAATCTAAGTATCTGTCAGAGGGTGAATGGATTTTAAAAAATGGCACACACACACAGCATAATGGAATGTTATGTAGCCTTAAAAATAAGAAAAGTCTACCATTTAGGGCAACAAAAAAACCAAATCTCTTATTCTTATACTTTTTTCTTCTTTCTTCCTCCCTCTGTTCCTTGTCCTTCACCCTCTTCTGCTTCTCCACTTCTTCGTCTTCTCCACAACCTCTGATGCTGTCAAAGGCTTACTCTGACCATCTTCATAATCTGAGACAGAACAGAACGATTAGCATGGACCTATTTTCAGATGACTTCTCTCAAGGTTAAAAAAAACTATCTATCTATCTATCTATCTATCTATCTATCTCCCAGTAATCTAAAATAAGAGAAAAAAAGGAGGCACATCCAACAACCTTCTTCCAGATTTATTTTCATCACATTTAAAAGTAAGACCACAAAAAACCAAACTGGTTGAGACCACCCTTAGCAAGAGTCTGCGCTTCATTTGGTGATGGCATAAACCTAAAGCACTTGTTATAAATCAATGCGGGGCAGATAGAGCTAGGCTTGTGTTCACACTAGCTCAAGTAATCAATAGACTCCCTTTCAAAACACTTATCCTATAGTTTCATTTGAAGTAGAGGCGGAGAACTTTGTCATAGAAGAGTTGGAGAGAAGAACCTCTGGTGCCAGAGAGCTGCTCTGTGGGGACGGGAGGATTACGCAATTGATAAAAATATTTTACAAAATACATTTTTATAAAAATTTATAATTTTACAAAAGTTACAAACCTTTTCTAGAAAATGTTATGTTAAGTACTTCAAATTAGTATATTCATTTATTTTTCAGCACTTTTTTTTGTTGGGTCTTACTATGTGCCAAGTGTACTCCTAGGCACTGCTCGCATGAAGGTCATATTCTATTTGGGAAGAAATATCAAACGAGAAGCAAAAATATGAATCAACAAGGGTACCTGCATAGTCAACGTTTGTATACCTAACCCTGAATTGTGACCCACATCTTTATAATAAAAAAAGAAGCAATAATATGAGGTATTTATAAGACCCAAAGGAAAAAATATGATAAAACAGTGAAAGGGGATAGAGAGTAAGTAAAGATGTGATTCCGGACAGAGCAGGTAGGGAAGCTGGTGTATAAACAAGCATTGGGATAACGTAGAAGAGTCAAATATTTTAAAAATCAAATAAAAAAGCATTAGGTGCAAATATTAAAGCAGATGTAATATCCCTGGGATAGAAGATCACTTAGCTTTGAGACAGAAAAAGAAACAGCTGGGGGACTAGTTGGCAGAAATCAAATGGGAGAAGTAGCCGGGGCCATATGACATTGTTCTTTGAAGCTCATTGTAAGAATTTTGAATTTTATTCCAAAGTCAAAAAGAAGTCAATGAAAGATTTCAATGGAGATGGAATGGCAAGGTCTAGTTATATTGTTAAACAAGTCCTATAAGGAGAACATATACAATTGGGTCAAGACTGGATGCAGAGGGAGTACTTAGAAGTTATAAGATAGACTAGAAATGATGGTGATACTGACCAGTAGTCAGGGTGGGTGGAGATTGGAGATTTATTTTGAATATATGAAAAGGTAAGCCAGGTACAG
>CAUYQG010299934.1:0-23169 GCA_963574415.1 Tarsius wallacei
AGACCTCATCTCTACAATAAATCAAAAATTAGCCGGGCGTGGTAGCGCGCGCCTGTAATTCCGGCTACTCGGAAGGCTGAGGCAGAAGGATCGCCGGAGCCCAGCAGGTCGAGGCTGCGGTGGCTGGGAGTGGCCACTGCACTCCAGTCTGGGCGACAGAGTGAGACTCCAACTCAAAAAAAAAAAAAGGTGGAGCTGACAGGATTTGAGGCTGATGTGCAGTCATGATGTTATTGTACGTCGTAAAATAGAGTTCATATCACTCTGTACTAAGGCATTAGCCATTGAATGTCGCGTAAGTAATTAGCCCACTTCATGGCTGAGGACAACAGCGAGCCTGGGCACCTCAAACCACTGCTGTGCATCAGGAATTCAGGAGCAGCGTGGCAGGGTGGTCCTGGCTCTGTGTTTCAGCCTGCTGGGGCTGGACCACGCATGTCTGAGATGGCGCCCTCACTTTCTGTCCCCAGGCCGCTTGAGCGTCCTCATGACGTGGTGGCTGCCTTCCCCTAGGGCCAGCTACCAAGGGAGTGGACAACGAAGGCTGCCGTGCCTTTGGTGGCCTGGCCTCAGAAGTCATTTCTGTTTCCACTACCTTGTTGGCTGCACAAGACAGCCCTTGTCCATGTGGGAGGAGACTCCCAGCATGCACTGCAGGGCACTGGGGCCATTTTGGAGCTAGGGGTCACACAAGGAGAAAGCTGTTCTCATTTCTTCTTTTTTTATTGTGGCAACATACGCATAACATACCCTTCACCATTTTTGCATGAAAGTGCCCCATGGGTGGCCTTACATGCATTCACATCGCTGCAACTATCACGCCACCATCTCCACATCTTCATTTTGCAAAACGCAACTCTCTACCCCCTAAACACTAACTCCTCATCCTCCCTCTCCCAGTCCCCGGCAGCCACCATTCCACCTGCTTTCTGTCCTATGAATCAGACCATTCTAGGCACCATATATAAGTGGGCTGTACAATATTTGTCCTCCTGCGACTGGCTTATTTCACTCGGTATATGACCTCCGGGTTCATCTACGGTGAGGCATGTGTTGAATGTCCTTCCTTTCAAGGCTGAGTGATGCTTCATTGCAGGAGCAGCGTGGCAGGGTGGTCCTGGCTCCGTGTTTCAGCCTGCTGGAGCTGCCCTCGGTTCCTCCAATCATCCAGCACCAGACACTTGGGTTGCTTTTATGTTGTAGCTGTTATGAAGAATGCTGCTGTGAGCATGGGGTACAAATACCTGTTGGAGTCTCTGCTTTCAGTTCTCTTGGGGACATCCTCAGCAGTGGTGTTGCTGGGTCATGTGGCAATCCTAGGCTCAGTTTTCTGAGGTGTCACCATCTCGTTCCCCATAGCAGCTGTACCATTTTAGACCCCCACAAGCAGTGCACAGGGTTCCAATTTCTCCACATCATCACCAGTGCTCACCATTTCCTTTTTTTTTTTTCTTTTTTTTGAGTAGGAGTCACACTCTGTCACTCAGGCTGGAGTGCAGTGGCATGCTCACGGCCACTGCAGCCTCGACCTGCGGGGCTCAGATGATCCTTCTGCCTCAGCCTCCCAAGCAACTGGAACCAACATGCCTAGCTAATTTTTTGATTTATTGTAAAGACGAGGTCGCCAAGTTGCCGAGGCTGGTCTCAAACCCCTGAGCTCAGGCAATCCTCTCGCCTCTGCCTCCCAAAGTGCTGGGATTACAGGCAAGAGCCACTGTGCCTGGCTATTTCCTTTTTATTGATAACAGCCACCCTAATGGGTGTGGTGTGGTGTCTCATTGTTTTCGGCTTTGATTTGCACATTCCTATGACTAGCGGGGCCAAGCATCTTCATGGCTTACCAGCCATTTGTCATCTTCTTTGGAGAAATGTCCATTCAAGCCCTTTGTGCATCTTTCCATGGGGTTGTTTGTTATTTTTTTTCTTTCCTTTGCAACTAAATACCCTGAAAGCTGAGGCAAGTCACTCACTTTGGCCCTGTATTCTTTCTCTCACCTCAGTCCATGCCAGACTCTGCCCCCAAGGGTTCCTGCCCCATGGGACTTACTCTTCATGGGGCACCCAGACACTAGTATGATGTTAGACGACAACATGTGCCTGGCATATGACCCCATCACAGCATGTCCACAAAGCCAAGAGTTCCCAGTATTTTAAAAAATTGGGAGCATTCACATCAAAATCTAGATGATCAAAATCTTCTCTTGAAAACTTGAAAGCTCAGACCCCTCAAGCTCACTTTCCACCTGGTGGGTGTCATCTGGATAAAGACACCAGCCCCACGTGCCACGTGCTGACTGCTCATGGCCCAGGCGAAAGGGACTGTTTTACCTAAGATGACACTTCTCCCGGGCAGCCACTCCACACCAGGACCATTGCAAGGGACAGAGGCCTGATCCTCCTGCTTCAGACCATGACACATCTGGAGGTCTGTCCCAGCTCCAGAGCTCTCGACAGCGCTGGCCGAGCCACTCCTGTGACTGCCTGTGCCTGTTTACCCCACCCTCACAGGTCCCAAGAGCACTCCCCAGAAGGTCACCTGCATGCAGATCTCAACTGAGAGTCGGCTCCTGGGTACCCTGACCTTCAAGATCTTCAGGATGGGGCACATGCTCGCCAGCTCCCCACAGCCCACCTGGCATTTGCAATTCCCCCACCTATTGTCCTGGCCTCCTTATAGCGATGGCAGCAGGGGCACTCAGCCTGCAAGCCAGGGCTGTGCACTAGGCACCGCTCTCTGGAATATACATATACATATTCTCAACATTTGATGCTCACAGTGATCCTGTGATCATCACACACTTACTAAAGTGGCTACATGGTCGGGCTAGGTGACTCAGCCTGTCATCCCAGCACTTTTGGAGGCTGAGGTGAGTGGATTGCCTGAATCCGCAAGTTTGAGACCAGCCTGGGCAACTTGGCAAGACCTCTACAATAATTTCTACAATAAATAAAAAATTAGCCAGGCGTGGTAGTGCACGCTTATAGTTCTGGCTACTTGGAAGGCTGAGGCAGAAGGATCACTGGAGCCCAGCAGACTGATGCTGAGGTGACTGTGAGTGTGCCACTGCACTCCAGCCTGGGCGACACAGTGAGATTCCGAGTCAAAAAAATAAAAAAGTTGCTACATTTAAGAAAACTAAAAATAATACCAAGTGCTAAAAAGAAAGCAAAATGGTATGGTTACATTGGAAAATGCGTGTCAGTGTCTTCCGAGATCAGATGAGATCGGGTGTGTTCTAGCCAGTATAGCCATAAAGTTTGCCAGTTTCTTATAGAATTATGACTAGACTTACAATACGAACCAGTCACTCTACTCCTGGGTGTCTACTCTGAAAAAATGACAGCTTATGTCTACACAAAGACCTATATGCATGTTCATAGCAGCATTATTTATAATTGCCAAAAATTGGAAGCAATCCAAATGCCTTTCAACTGGTGAATGAATAAATGCTGTGGAGTTTCCAACCAATGAAATACTTTTCAGCAACAAAAAGAAATTGTTTTTTGTTTTTGTTTTTGTTTTTGAGTTAAGTTCTCATTCTGTCACCCAGGCTGGATTAGCCTTGGAGTAGCCTTGACCTCCTGTGCTCAAGTGATCCTCCTGCCTCAGCCTGCCAAGTCACTGAGACTACAGGCATGTGCCACCACCCCCCACTAATTCTTTTTATTTTTTTGTAGAGACGAGGTCTTGCTATGTTGTCCAGGCTGATCTCGCACTCCTAGGCTCAAGCAATCCTCCTATCTTGGCTTCCCAAAGTGCTGGGATTACTGGCGTGAGCCACTGTGCCCTGCAGGGACTTCCAATGGAGGCAACAGCATGGATGAATCTCGAACACCTTAAGTTGTGAAAGAAGCCAGATCAAAAGAGTCTCATACAAGGATTCTGGCTAAGTAACATTCTTGCGAAGGTAGCTATACACAGAGAATGGTTGCTGGATGTGTTTGCTTGCAAGGGCTCCTGGAACAGAGTGCTCACACTGAGAGGTTTAGAATCACAGAAATGTGTTCTCTTTTATTCTTTATCTACATTGTATTTTAGAGATATGGAGTACTATTCAGGACTAGGTATACAAGTGGTCATCGTACAGGTAAAGATCAGGTATCCTTACTGACGTTATATCCCCTCCCCCCCACCCACCCTGGCAGTATCCCGCAAAATGTGTCCTCTTACTGTCCTGAAGCCACAAGCCTGGAATCAAGGTGTGGAAAGGGCCTCTCTCCCCATGAAAACTCCAGAGGATAATCCATTCCTGCTTCTCTCAGCTTCCGACAGTTCCCGGCATCCTCTGGCTTGTGGCCACATCCCACACATCTCTGCCTCCCTGGTCACACCGCCCCCTTCTCTGAGTGTTTGCCTTTCTTTTATGCGGACACCTGAGGTGGGGGGGGGCACCTGGCTAATCCAGGGGAATCTCCTCACCTCAGGATTCCCAATTACATCTGCAAAGACCCTTTTTCCAAATGAGATATCATTTACAAGACTCAGGGATTAGAGTTTGCTATCTATAGATGGCCATCATTTAACCAACTATATCAGGGATTATGGGGGAAGATATGACTACAAAGCGGTGTAAGGGAAATTTTGGGGTGATGGAAAGTTCTATATATTAATTGTGGTGGTGGGTACACAACATACACTTGCCAAAACGTATAGAACTATTGGCATGGTGGTGCTCACCTATAGTCCTAGCTACTCGGGAGGCTGAGACAGGAAGACTGTTTGAGCCCAAGAATTCAAGGCCAGCCTGGGCAACAGAGTAAGACTCTGTCTCTAGAAAACATCAACAACAAAAACCCTATAGAACTGTGCATGATTCCCCTGAGATACTCCAGCTGTAAGTGGGAGAACCAGCGGTGAGTAAGGCAGGCTGGTCCCAGAGTCTGTTCTCAGTGTAATCAACATGCTGTTTGTTATTGTGGGGGAAAACAAGGTGGGTGGGAGTTCTGGGCTCCACTCTGAAACAGCCAGAATAGATGTCCCCTGCAGCGGTGACACGTCACAGTTCTGCAGTTGTTGGGACTTCAGGACCCCGTGAGCCTGAGCCGAGCCAAGAGGGCAGTCGCCGGGATGGTCCGGCTGGTGGGGGATGGGAGGGTGCTGGGATGGATTAGAATAATGGGGTGTCTGACCCCTCTCCCCACAGAGCACTCACACTCTGTCCCCAAGGACCAGGCCTCTGTCCCCTCCATTCACTCACCCCAGCTGATGCCACACACCCCGCCAGAGCTCCCCCCACCATTGTCTAAGGGCTCAGATGGAGGGGCAGCTGATTAACCCCTTCCTGGCCTCATTGCTTCACTCTGCAGCTGTCACCCCGCGGCCTCAGGCCCGAGCAGGAGAGAACTGAGTAGTTAATCACAATTAGAGAGCAGCGTGTCAGCTGCAAGGCTGGGCTCCTTTGACGGCTGCCAGCCGGCCTGGGCCGAGAAGCGGTCACATCAGCCATGAGTAGGATCTGAGACCCACTGAGGCAGAGAGGACTGTCCCTTCCTGGTTTGCTCCTGGGGACAGCCCCAAAAGCCCCGGTCAGGTGTTCTCTACCACTGCACCAGCACCTCTGCCTGGCCCTCACCTGTCAGGCTTCTCCTCTCCCCTGGAATGCCTCCTCCTCTAAGAGGCCCTCCCTGACCACCTGGCCAATGTGGCACCGCTCCTGGTCACTCCCCCATTTACCTATTCAGTTTTCCAGAGCACGTGTCCCCACTGGAATGGCCTTAGCTATTAACTGGGTTAGTGCGTACCTCAGTTTCCTAGGAGTAGAATCACAACTTTCCACAAGTTGGAAGTGTTAAGACCACGGTCTCCCTCAGCTCTGAGAAAGAAGGGCTGAAGTCAGGTGTCAGTGAGGCTGAGCCCTCCTGGAAGGCCCTGGGGAGGGGGGACGTCCCCGCTTCTCCCAGCCTTTGAGGGGTGAGGCCATCCTGGGTTGTGGACGCAGCACTTCAAGCCTGCGTGGTCACAGGGTATCCTCCTGTGTCTGTGTCTGTGTCCAGTTGTTCCTCTTATGGGGTCACCAGTCATCAGAGTAGGGCTCCCCACTCTCAACCAGTGTCACCTCATCTTAGCTTCTGCCTAGACCCCATTTCCAAATAAGGTCACATTCACAGGTTCCAGGGTTAGGGCTGGAACATACCTTCCTGGTGGGAACAATTCCTCCCACAACAGCGTGTTGTTCTGAGAAAGCAGGGCCTGACCCTTCCTCATCTGTCAGACCAACACGTTCCCTGCATGCTGTGAGCTGGACCCAGAGATCCAGAGACGGAGTCCTCGTGCGTGTCTGTGGCCTTCTAGTGCTGTCACATGGATGGCCATAATTTGTCTAGCCAGTCTCCTGTTGAGGGACATGTGGTTGTTTCCTGACCTTTGCTGTCACAAACAAGGCTGTAGTGAATAACCCTGTAGATGTGTCCCATGTCACATGAGTGAGCACACCTGTAGGACACATTCCTAGAAGCAGAGCTCCTGAGTATGACATAGACAGAAGGTTGTCTCCCAACATCCAGCTCCACTTCTGCCTTTGAAAGCCTCCATGTTTAGCCAGGCACGGTAGCTCACACCTGTAATCCTAGCACTTTGGGAGGCAGAGGCGAGAGGATTGCCTGAACCCACGGGCTTGAGACCAACCTGGGCAGCATGGCGAGACCTCATCTCTACAATAAATCAGAAAAAAAATTAGCTGGGCAGTGGTGGTCTGTAGCTCCAGCTATGTGGAAGGTTGAGGTAGAAGGATTGCCTGAGCCCAGCAGGTTGAGGCTGTGGTGGCCATAAGCATGCTTCTGCACTCCAGCCTGGAGGGAGGGAGGGAGGGGAAGGAGGGAGGAAGCCTCCATTTTCATCTGGACATGTGGTATCTAGAATACAGGTCATCTTCTCATGGGACTCACTCTCTCTGCTGCCACCACTTAAAAACAGCACATTTTATCAAAGTTCCTGCCCAGGTCAGAGCTGGGCCCAGGAAGAGGAGACCCAAAGAAGCCCGCTGTCTGAAGGGGAGCAGACACGAAAGGAAGTCCCCCCAAAGACATCTCTCCTCCATCTCCAGGACTCCAGGGTCCAACGCACAGCGGGTGCCGGGACACGTGTTGGTCTGACAGATGAGGAAAGCAGGGGGGCAGAGTGCAGTGGGTACACTGAGTGGGTACACTGACCAACCCGGACAGGGGGCTGGGGAGCGTTTGTCAAGGAACTGAGCATCGGAGAGGCGTGTGCACAAGCAGGCTGGTCCAGGGGAGTCAGCAGAGCCGCTGCAGGTAGGGCCCACAGCTGGTGTGGCAGCTGCCAATGGGGGCAGTGTACATGAGGCCAGGGCAGCTCAGAGCCCAAACTCTGTCCAGTTTGCCACTGAAAGCCATGAGAGGACTTACAGCAGGGACTTAGGCTGCACAGTTATCTAGCGACCCTTTTGTGTTTCAATCTTTTTCTTTTTTGAGTTGGAGTCTCTGTTGCCCAGACTGGAGTGCAGTGGCACACTCACGGCCACCGCAGCCTTGACCTGCTGGGCTCCAGCGATCCTTCTGCCTCTCCTTCTGCCTCAGCCTTCCAAGTAACCGGAACTACAGGGGTGCGCTACCACGCCCTGCTAGTTTTTGATTTATTGTAAAGACGAGGTCTCGCCAAGTTGCGCAGGCGGGTCTCGAACCTGCGGGCTCAGGCAATTGACTTGCCTCGGTCTCCCAAAGTGCTGGGATGACAGGCTGAGCCACCAAGCCCGGCCTGTGTTTCACTGTTAACAAGGTAGCACGTTTGCCTGGCTTAAGCTTCAGCAGGTGTAACAGGACATGGCAACAAGTGGCCCTCCTCCCCAGCCCCAGCCCCCAGCCCCCTCCTGCAGGCAGTCACTGTTGCTGTCTCTTCTAGACGGAGTCAAGGCAAGTACAAGCAAATCCCATCTTCTTAAACGTGCAGGACCCATCACGTACACACAGTTCTACAACTCGCTTTTTAAAAACACGGAGAGAAAATTTACGTGCCACCAAATGCACCTGTGTAGCCAGCACCCAATCACGATCCAGAATGTTCCTAGGATCCCCAGATGCTCTCATGCCCCCGCAGCCCACCCCCACCTGAGGCAGCCACTGCTCCGCCCTCTGTCGCCACAGGTTGGTTGGTTTCACTTGTCCTGGAATTTCACGCACACACATCATGACGATGTGCTGTTTCTTGCAACCAGCGTGTTTCGCTCAGCATGTTTTGGGACTTGACCACGTTGCTGCGTGCGCTGATCACTCAGTACGGTGTGAACTGTGCAGAGCGCCAGTCTCCCATCACAGTTGATGGCGTAGGGCTGGTTCCAGTGGCCATCTACATTAAATTGTGGGAACATTTGCCCCCAAGCCCTCATGGAGACTTATTTTTATTTCTTTTGAGCAAAAACCTAGGGGCAAAATTGCTAGGTCACTGGAGAGGTTTATGTTTAGTTTCTAAGAATTTGTAAGAAGCTGCCAAACTTTCCTAAAGCGGAGCTTCTTAACTTCCTTTTCACATTGTGAGTTCTCCCGAGCACATCTGTGACTGTGTGGTTCCCCGAGGGACACACGGCTGTTTCCAGTCCTTTGCTGTCACAAGGGATGCTGCAGTGAATGGCTCTCGATACATATGTCACATGGGTAGGCTCAGACACGCTCCCAGAAGCAGAACTCCCCAGTGTGACATGGACCGACGGTTGCCTCCCAACGTGCAGGCTCTACCTCTCAGTCTTCCTCGGGACAAGTGGTGCCTGGAACACAGACCATACCTCTCAGCCTCCCTGGAGCATAGCGTAGCCACGTGATCCAGTTTTAGCCAATAGAATGTAAACAAAAGGATAATACGTAACTTCTAGAAAGGTTCTTTGATGAGGGTTTCCTCCCTTCCGGGCTCCTTTCTCCTTTCTAATGACTGGAAGACTCTCCCTCTGAGGATGCAGCTGTGATGGCTGGTGTCTGAGCAGCCATTTGGGGCCATGAAGTGGAAGCCATGTACTGAAGGAGGTGGTGTGATGAGATAAAGAGTTCAGGCCCCTGAACCATGGAGCCCCATGTCAGCCTTAGACTACCTGCCTCGGAGCTTTATCTACGGGAGAGTGAAATCCCTCTACCTTGCTTAAGCCACTATTATCATGGGGTTTCTGCCACCTGCAACCACGGGGTTATAGACCCTGTGCATTTGTAACTTTTGAAAAGTAGTGCCACAAAACTTTGCTTCTAGAAAGGTCATTTTGCAGGACGGGGCGCAGGCAAGTTGAGGGGGGCAAGATGAGGGGAGAAGACCGGTCGACAACCGGGCAGGAGCGGGTGGGAGGGCGGGGGGAATAAGGCGGGACCCATGCGAGCGTGGCGCAGGCGAAGCTGGCCCAGCCCCACCCTCCAACCCAAGAAGCGAGATCGCGCTGGAAGCGACGCCCGGCCCGGCAGGGCCCCCAGCCCGCCCACGCCCTGGCCCGCTCCCCGGAGCGCCGCCCCTCCCCGCAGCGCTCCTCCCCCGCCTCCCCCTCTTCCTGACCCCTCGGCACCCGCGAGCCCCCTCCCCGCCGCGCCCTCGCCTCCCGGGGCCCCGCCCCTTCGCCCGGTCTCATCTCAGACGGAGACTCCCCCGGCGAGGCATCCCGGCCCCCGGCCCCGCGCGGCCCTCGCTCGCGCGCGCCGGGCGGCACTTCGCTGTCCTCCTGGGAACGGCCCCCTCCCGGGGAGGGTGGGAACCAGAGGGCCCAGCTCCAGACGCGGCTCAAGGGGCGGCCCCTCGCCCTCCGGTCGGTGTACGGGGTCGAGAGTGAACGAATGAATGAGTGAACGAATGCACGGGGCCCCCACCAGGGGGCGACGGCGCGCTGCCGCCGAGCCGGGGCGGGGAGGAGCCGGGAAAGCCGCTTTCCGGCGGCCCCCGCCCCCGCGCCCCGCCCCCGCGCCCCCGCGCCCCGCCCCGCCCCCGCGGCCGCGCGGGGAGCCGCCTCGCCCCGCCCGCCCCGCCCGCCTCGGATAATTAACTCGAGCCAATGAAACGCTGATTGCGGCGCCTTTGTACGCGCCGCCGCGGCATTGTCATGGAGAGCGGGTCCCCCACCCCCGGCCGCCCGCCCCTCCCCGGCCCCTGCAGCTGGCCCGGAGTCGGCCCGAGCCACCTGGACGGGACCGGGGGACCCCGAGCCGCCGGCGCCCGGTCCATCTGCTCCCCACCCCACCCCGCCCCCGCCGTCAGCTGCGGACCCGGCCGGGCCGGGGAGGGTGGGCGAGGCCCCCCGCCGGCCCCGGAACCCCGCCGCCCCCTGCCCGCCGCCCAGCGGGGCCCGGATCCCGCCCCCGCCGGGGCCTGTCCAGGGGATGGCGGTGGAAGTGTGTGCCCCCAGGAGTCAGGCGGCATGAGAAGCCGAGGGGCACAGCGGAGGACGGGGTGGGGGGAAGGGGTCCGCCCTATTCCGCCCCCAGTCCGTCCCCCCATTCCTCCCGGTCCCCGAGAGCCTTGCGGAGATGGTCTACACGTGCACCTCTATGTACACTGCAAGGAAGCAAGTTGGACGGGACCAGTGTAGACTGCAGTGGGTCCGGAGTTTGGATTGCTTTTAAAAAAACAAGACTGTTTCCTCTTCATCTTCATTCCCACAACCGTCAGCTTGGGAGTATTTCCACAGAGTTTTCTCTGCACACACCCAGAAATGTGTGCGCACATACTCAGAGTGCAAATCCGAATGGAACCGCGCTGTTAGCTGTGGGCGTTGGGCTCTACTTGGCAAGCAGCATAGCGACTTTCCCTGGCCTGAATGCTGAGGTGTGCCTGGCTGCGTGGCCTCTGGGCCAGTCCATTCGCCTATCTGTGGGCAAAGGCTCCGCCCTTGTGTCGCCGAGTGAATGGAGGGCGTTTCTGTGTGTCCCTGGACCTCTGGGAACCTATGAGGTCTGTGAGCTGCCTTTCACCAGAGAGAAATGGAATAATAATAATCACAACTGTAAAAAACCAAAAACAAAAAAATCCCCAAAACTTGGAAATACGGCAAAAGGGCGTCCTTGTGACCTTTCGATATCAGACTAAGGCACTGTCTCATGAGCCTGCCTGCATCACCTGATGCTCAATGAAGTTACATGGTGACTTGTAAAAGATGCACAAATTGCAAATGACTTCTGACCTGTAGTAAAAATAACCCAAAGGTGTATGGTTTTGTTGCCTATAAGGCATTAACCAGTTTTGCACTGAACTTCACCATCCTATCCTTTAAACCAACCTTGCCTTCCTGCCAGTTCCCATATTAATGAGTGCACTAAAACTTCGACAGGTGCTCATTACATATTTGTATGAGATTAATGTTTTCAACTTTCTGAAAATAACGCTTTGACCCAGCCAGCCCTTCTCGAAGGCTTGCTCTGTGCCAGGCACGGCTCTCACGGCTTCACATGGATGAAGAGCCCCAGAGGGTAGGCTCTGGGGTGAGACAGATCTGGGTATAATGTCCCCTTTTGCCACTCACCAGCTATTACACTTTATTAAGCACCTACTGTGTGCCAGCCTCATTCACATCCTTATCCCTTATTCAGCTCAGATTTTACGACAGTCCTGCAAGATGAGGCTTGTGTTCACGTTTCAGGATCTTCACTGTAAGATGGACTGTGTGACGCCGTCACGTGATAATGCTGTGGAGTAATGTACAAGTCTCAGAGCCACTTCCACATCTGCAGAATGGGAATCACAAAAGCTCTAGGAGCCATATGTAAGACAGCAACTCTGCCTGGCGGGGGGTCAGCTGTTGTGGCAGCTGCTGTCAGTCCTGTGGTCGCATGGAAGGCTCAACTGTGCACGTGTCACATACTGACGTCATTTGTTAAGATAACTTTCTGTTCTTGCTTTGAGAGCTGGCATCTGAGAAGACAGGAATTTTCCCTTCTTCCACCCCCAACAAGCAGAGCGTTTGTGCTCTGAGCTCCAGGATTTTGCTGGGGGGTCCTTGGCAGCTTCTTTGTGTCTCTAAAGTTTTCTTTCCTGATGAGATAGGCTCTGTGCAGATTTGGGGTCAAAGGTAGCAGCCCCCAAGACCTCAGGCTTGGACAGTGTATTGGTTTTCTAGGGGTGCCGTGACAAAGTGCCACAGAAATGTATCGCCCCACAGTTCTGAGAGCTGGAAGTCTGAGATCGAGGTGTCAAAGGGCCATGTTCCCTCTGGAGGCTTTCACCAGAATATCCATTCCAGTCCTCCCTCCTGGTCTCCTCCTTGGCTTGTAGATGTGTCACTCTGACCCCTGCCTTCACAGTCACCTGGGGTTGTCCCTGTACGCGTCTGTGTGCAGCTTCCCTCTTATAAGGACACCCTATTCCACTATGATCTTAAATTTGACTGTATCTGCAAAGACCCTATTTCAAATAAAGCCACATCTGAGGCTTTAGGGAGATGCGAATGGGGGAGGGGGCATTAGTACGGGCAGCAAGCACCCCTGGCGATCTTGAAGAGAGCTGACCACATGTTTTCTGGATTGTGAAACCCTGGGACCCCTGGGAGACCCTTAGGGAGGGCCATCAGCTGCCCTGCCATTCCATCACAAGGAGCTTTGTGTCACATCTCCTTTAGAGAAACGGAGTCATGGCCGCTTCTCACATGAAACCAATGGAGTGTGCCCACTGCCCATTTCAGCACTGTGCCCGTGAGTGCTGGGCTCTGAGCTGCCGGCAGGCCAACCTCCCCGCTTCAGTTTATGTTTTTCTCAAATGGGCACAGTAAGTACAATTGCACTTACATGAGTTTTGAGAATAAGCAAAACATAGGGTGATACAAATCAGGATAGCGGTTACCTTGGCGGGGGCGGTGAGAGGCTGCCATAACTAAGAGGTAGCAAGAAGGCCAGGTGTGTAGTAATCCCAGCACTTTGGGAGGCTGAGGCAGGAGGATCACTGGAGGCCAGGAGTCTGAGATCAGCCTGGGCAATATGTGAGAGCCCACCTCTACAAAAATAAAAAAATAAAAAAATTAGCCAGGCATGGCAGCATGCATCTGTAGTCCCAGCTACTTGGGAAGCTGAGGCAGAAGGATCACTTGAGTCCAGGAGTTCAAGGCTGTGATGAGCTATGATTGTGCTTCTGCATTCCAGCCTGGGCAACAGAGTGAGACCCTGTCTCAAAAAAAAAAAGGGAGGGAGGGAGAAAGGGAAAAAGAGAGGATGAGCACAGTGACACTTGTCAGGCCTGGCTTCCAGAACAGAGTGAAGAGGCTGGTACCTAGGCCGCTCTACAAACAGTGGGCAGGGGGCACCAAGATCCAGCCTTGACAATGGAAATGAAGGGAGAGGCTGGCGTCAGGACTGCGCTTCTCTCTTTACCCCCACCCAGGCCTCGGCCCTAGGACACCCCCTCCTTGGTGGCAGGCAGTTAGTGCCACCTGATGGAGGACAGAAAGAGGAACTTGGAAGTCATTCCCATGGGCCATGTGGCCATGTTGCTCGCCTTCTCTGGGCCTCAGGCTCCTCACCTAGAAAATGGGAACAGAATGGGGATACCGGCTGACATGCCCACAGCACAGCAAGGTTCCCTCTCCACCCCCCGCCCTGCCAGTCCACAAACACAGCATGGACTCGCGTGGCTGCGTGCCGGCCCTGCTATCCTAGCATACAGATGGAGGGCGAGAGGTCATGTGATTCCTGAGTCCCAGCCCTGACATGTTTCCACTTAGGCCTGTGTGTCTGTGAGACCATCTCTCCACTGTCAAATGCCTGCCCTCCTAAACTGTCATTTCACTCATTCGTTCAACTTTGGGCAGTTTCCTACACTTTTCTGTGACTCAGTTTGCTCATCTCTAAAATGGAGATAACAGTCCCCACGACTCAGGGTCGCTGTGAGGATGAATGGAATTTGCCTGGCACAAAGCAAGGACCCAGATGTACTGGCTGGGGTCACTCTTTGTACCCATCCCTCAGTCGGCTCCCGCTGTGTGTGGTACCGTGCTGGGCACTGAGGGCACCAGCTAGAGGTAAGGAGTGCCCTTCCGGCGGAGTCATTCAGGGGGATGATGGGAGCCCCAGAGCACCCTGCTTCCAAGACCACCACTGTAGCCAGGCCGGATGTGCACTCTGCCAGTGAGGCACCCAGAAGGGCTATCACCAGAGCACAAAGGACAACCGGCAGGGGAAGGGCTCCAGCCACCAGGCTCTGCAGCTGTCCATGGCAGCCTGGGTCAGGCCTGGACTCCCCTCCCTGGCTGTGCAGTGGGAGGACCAAGCTGCAGGGCAGGGGCCCGAGACAGATCCAAGGTGCCTGGTAGAGAGAGGTACCAACCAGAGAACTTGGAGTTGGTAAGGCAGAGAGACTGCATGGGTGGGGAGGGGGAGGCAAGGCAGGGAAGGGACGAGCATTAATGAACAGCTGACACTCAGTGAGCACCCACAGGGGCAGGTACTGGCCCAAGGCATTCCTCACATCGACCTTCACTGCTAGCACCCCGCTGTACAGTTCAGGAAGGTAGCGCACAGAGAAGTCAAGTGACTTGCCCAAGGTCCCACAGCCATGCAGGCTGACACCAGAGTCATGCTTTTAATCATCATGAAGACAAAGAGAAGGGAAAGAAGGGGAGGGAAGAAAGACTAGACAAAAGAAAGGCAGAGAGAAAGCAAGGCGGGGACGAAGGGGAGAGAAAAGAGAGAAGAAGAAACCAAAGAAGGATAAGACAGAAGGAAAGAAAAAGGTGGAAGGAGAGAGAAGGAGGTGAAGAAGATGATGGAGGAAGAAGGAAGCAGAGTCGAGGAGGAGGGCCAGGTTGGCCTGAGGAGGCAGGGAGGCCCATCCCTGAGGGCCTGAGGGAAGAAGGCTGCCCTCTCCCCCATGTCCCACCTGTGCTGAGCTGCTTCCTGCTTCATGCTAGGCTAGGCTGGGGACAGTCCCAGCCACCACACGGGAGAGACGGGCTGCTGGACAGTGGCTACCCTGAGAGGGGCCGAGGAGCCAGGGCTGTCCAGAGCCAGAGAGGGAGGTGGGGCAGAATAACCTACAGCAAGTCTTCAGGGTGGACTTAGCTCCTCCAACTCGTAGTGGAAAAAGCACACGCCAGGAAAGTGAAGCAAGTCCCACTGATCCCCCAGTCTGGTTTTGAAGGCTATGTTCTCAGCCTTCATTCCCTGTAGACTCTGGCCTCCAAGAAGTGGCGGCACCGGCCATGTGGCAGCATCTCTAATGGGCGGCGCTTGGCTGGAGAAGCTGTCTGCACACCCACAGGGCTCTCCCGACCTGTTCCCTCAGCGCTGGACTTACCTGTTCAGTCTGGACTCCTGCCAGCCTCCTCTGCAGGGCATCCTGCTGAGGGCACAGAGAAGAGGAGGAGAAAGAGTCTAGGCCATGGGCACCCAGCCCCAACCAAGCCACAGACCTGGCAGCAGTGAGTACGGGCTGCACCCCACAGCTCAGTGGCCGAAACCCTGTTTATTACTCATTCCGGTTCCATGTCCACGGAGGGCCAGCTGGGGACTCTGAGCCCAGGTGCCCGAGGTTTGGTTTTTGATGGCCCGGAAGCCCTTTGAAAATCGCACCCCAGTTTCATTCTCTGTGTACTTGAACTTCCTGAAGGAGGGCCTTTGGTTTTCATCAGACTCTCACCAGAAGCCAGGAAGGGGCTTAGAGAAGCCCTCGTTATCTGGGACACCAGACAGCCTCAAACTCAGTGCCTTTATAAGAATCATTATTTAATATGTCTTGCCATTTTTCTGGACCAGGAATTTGGACCCAGCCTGCCTGGGGGGCTCTGGGCTGCTGTCATCTGAAGACTTGACTGTGGCCGGAGGACCTACTTCCAAGGTGGCTCATTCATATATGGGCAAATCGGTGCTGGTTGTGGATAGGACTTCCATTCCTCCCCAGGCGGCCTGTCCACAGTTGCTTGAGTGACTTCACCACATGGCAACTGGCATCCCCAGAGGGCCCAAACCCAGAACCCAGTACAGTCTTGTGACCCAGTCTTGGAAGTCATGCCCTGTCATTTCCACCCATGGTCACGCAGGTCAACTTTATTGAATTCAGAGATCACTGAGGGCATCTTTGGCCTATGTTTCTATTCTCCTCTCATCCTTGAGCGACCTTCTCACCCCTTCCTCTCTCAGGCTACCTCCTCCAGGAAACCTCCCTTCAAGCACCCCTCCAAACCCCAGTGCACCCCCACAGCTGCATGAACTGCCTATACCCATATCTGGCTCCCCACTGCACCATCACTGTTCTGGGTTGGGGGACTGACCCCCAGTAGGTGCCCATCGCTGTGTGCAGAAAGCATGGGTGATGGGTAGATTACACCCCTCCACAGCAGGAAGCCCTTCAGGGCCTAGGGGGGTACTAGGCATGGCTGATTACCCAAGATCCTGCCATCATTTGCACCTGGAGGTATCCAAGGGACGGCACTCTGAAAGGAGAAGAGGGTCAGAGCAGGGTTTGAGCCTGGAGCTGCCACCAGGCTCATATCAAGGTCAGGTGAGTCACTCTCCTCTCCACACCTTAGTCCTCAGCTATAGAGGGGCTGATGGCCTTCACCTTCGGGAAGCTGAGAGAAGGGAGCACCAAGGCAAAAGAGGGATTCAATGCTGACTCCACCACTGGGCAGATGACCTGTCTGTCAAGTGGGGACAGTTCTATTTGGGTTGTAAACTGCTTCAATGTGAAACTGCATCCGTGCTGGTGAATGCTCCCTACAGAGCCTGGCACATGGCGGGCACCTGTGGCTGCCTGGAAGGGGTCTCCCTTGGTCTCCCTTCAAAACAGGACTTGTCTTCGGTGGCAAGGGAGCAGCCTGGCTGCAGCACCTGCAGGAGCCACCTTGGCTTCTGAGCAGAGACCAGGCTCTCTCCGAGTCATCCCAGCCAGATTGAGCCAGCAGGGGAGCCTGGCCTGGTCATTTCTGTGGGCCTGGGGCTCCTGGAGTTGGGATCTTTACCCCGAAGCTCCCAGGGTGGACTCCTGGGTCCAGGGCTTCCAGCCAAGCCTGCTCCTCCCACTCTACCTCCCAGGCAGCATGCCCCATACCCTCTCACTCCCCTAACTTCCAGCACCTGCGCTTAGGGGACTTGAGCTGACAAGACACTCAGGGGAGTGGTGGTTCTCAAAGTGTGTCCTAGAACCCGGGAACTTGGGAGACATGCACATTCTCAGGCCATGCCCTACACTCGGGGTAGGTCTCTCAATCTGTGTCAAAACAAACCCTGATGCATTCAACTTCCGGAACTGCTATCCCACTGGGGCGCAGCTGGCAGACATGCCAGAGCAGTGTAGCCAGGGTGTGTGTGTGTGTGTGTGTGTGTGTGTGTGTGTGTGATGATGTGCAGAGGTGCAGAGGGGAGGGTGTTTTAGCAGTCTCAGCAACTCTCCACCTCCCTCAGTTATTCCAAGAACCCAGAGGGTTGGGCCAAAAAGCCTCCCTCCTATCCCTGCAGGGGAAGGTCCAGTTTCAGCCTCCAGCTGGAGACTTCGCAGGGCTCAGTGTGTGAGGCTGTGCACAGCCCTGTCTTCCTTCCTTTCTCTCCCAGGCGCTCCCTCTCCCTGCCCTCCCCAGGGGCGCCCAGCCCCACCCACCTGCCTCCCCTTTGTCTGCCAAGCTGTCAGTGAGGCCGGCTCAGCCAGCCTGTGCTCCACCCTCAGGACCAAGCGAGGCCTTCATGCTCCCACAAGGGTTCATGCCACCCGCTTCACTCCCCCTTCTAACCTGTGGCCCCCACAGAGCCCCTACCCCAGCGAGGCCAACAATCGGCCCTCCTGGTGGGAGAATCCTCCTGCTCTGAGGTGCTTGAAGCCTCATCCCAAGACAAGGGGGAGGGTGTGGGGGGGCAGGGGCTTGCCCGGGGTCACACAGCAAGAGAGGTAAGCAGCTGGACGTTGATCCTTGCTCTCTCGGTTCACCTTAGCTTCCCATTCCCAGGCCAAGCAGGCAACAGGAACACTGTTGGCCCTAGAAGATTGAGACCTTCGAGAGTTCACAAAGCAGCCACCATAGCCTGTCCCTGCGGTGAGGCAGTGCCACGTGTGTGGTCCTCGCTCTGCTCGTTGATGCCACAGCCCTGCAGACGCAGCTCAGTGGCAGGTGGACACTGACCAGGGGGCACATGGCTGCCTTCACTTTTCCAAGCTGGCAGGAGGGGATGCGTGAGCATCTTCCTTCATGGCTGCCCAGTGCATCCCACGCCTGGCAACGCAGAGTGTCAGGTCCAGAGCAACAGTGACAGGCACGACAGGCACATTTACTCAGCGCTCACTGGGTGGCAGGCATGGTTTGCAAGTGCTCCCCAGACATCATCCCATTTAATTCTCACCAGGAGCCCAGGATGGATGTGCTGCCATCAGCCCCACACCACTGCCAGGGACGTAGAAACTCAAGAGACAAAGTTCCTTAACCCAACTGCCCCTGGGAGTCCCTCCATCTGACAGGTGGGAAAGTTGAGGCCCAGAGAGCTGAGCTGACTCCTCCAAGGACACATGTTTAGCAGCGTCAGACAGTTTTCCTGATGAGAATACCCACGGTCCCCTCCCATGGCATTTTAGTGTGTCATCTCTCCTCTCCTGGGGGAAGGCAAGGGGTTCTTGTGGTTCATGGTTCTCACGTGGGATGCTCCTAGGATGTGCCGAGCAAGGTTCTAAAAGCTTTATAACTATTAACTCACTGAACACTCACAAATGCCCTGTGAGGTAGGTACATTTCTTACCCCCATTTTGCAAGTGGGAAAACTAAGGCACAACTTGAGTACCTGTCTAAGACCACACAGCCTCAAATCCAGATTGCTTGAGGTACTAACCACCTTTCTGTGGCTGAAATACCTAAGGCTCAAAGAGAGGACATGACTTGCCCAAGGCCCTGCGCTAGAGAGTGAGGGTCTGGGCTGGAACTCACATCTCCCGCCCCAACCTAGGCTGGCTCCCCTCCTCTGTGGTGCTCATTCACTCCATGTTTGTCGATTAACAAACACTGATGGGGAGGCTTCTTCGGCCAGGAGATGCTGCAGCTCCCATGCCCAAAAGGGAGGAAGCAGGAAACAGATACCCACAATACAGAGGGACAAATTCACAGAGGTCCTGGAGGCAGTGGCTGGAGGACCAGGCAGGGCACTGACCCACCTGGGAATGAGTGAAAGTGTCTGGAAGTCTAATCCTTGAGTCAAGTCTGCAAGTTCAAATGGGACACTTTCTGGAAGGACAGAGGGAACAGGGGATCCCAAGACTGAGGCAGCAGCTCGTGCACAGGCCAGCGGCGTGAGAGAGTGTGGACTGTTTTCAAGAGTACTGTTCTGCCAGGAGGGAGGGTGGGGACAGAGGGGTTGAGCAGGGAGGGCTGTGGAAGGTCCCTGAGAAAGTCAGGAGTCCACCTCTGTCTCACACAGTGACCTTGGTATTCCCATCTGTAAAATGGAATCATTGGTATCTAAGTAGCCCGCCAATCTGGTGGAGTCAGGATAGCTTTGAGCAGGAGGACAATTTTGAGGAGAGGTCAGGAAGCAGGGGGAGGAAAGGCATTCTGGAAAGAAGGACTCAAGGAGCAAAGCTTCAGAGAAAGAGAGAGAGTGCAGGGCAGGTGTTAGAAATGGTGAGAAGAGGACACGGTTGCCACAGAAGCCCATGGGATGGTGTAGACAGAGGAGAGCATGTGAAGAAGACAAGCCATTGTGGACTCTTTGCTTGCAAGGGAACGAAAGAAAAGAGGAATGATTGATTTATATTACTACATACATGCACTCTGTGAATATAATATTTGGTATAATGTCCAGGGCACTGGCTTCAGGCATGGCCGAATCCAAGCACTGATGTGTTATTATGAGGATCCTGTCTCTCCCTCCATCTTGGCTTTGATTTCTTCATTGATGGTCTTACTCTCAGGTAGGCTCTCACCCTATGGAGGTAACAGTGGCCACCACAGCTCAAGAATCCATCACACAAACCACATTCCTGGTGGGAAGAAAGACTCCCAATAGTCCCACAAAAGCCTCAAAGAGGGTTCTCGCCAGGCTCACCTAGAATTGTCATGAAGGTTAACAAGCTTGTACAGATTAACCCAAGGTCTGGTCTATAGTAGGCACTCAGTCTTTTCTGTAGCTTGGCCAAAAACCCTGGCATTATCCTGGACTCTCTTTTTCTCACGTCTGACATGAGCTCTATTTCCAAATCATGTTGGGTCTACCCATAAAAGAGATCCAGAATCCACCTATCTCTCCCCACCTCCACTAATAACAGCCTGGTCCAAGCCACCCTCATATCTCTATTTATTTCATAAGTATTATTTCATGCAATATACGTATATAATGACTATTCAATTCACAATTCAACTGTGAATGAAACACAATTCAGATGCACGCCTTCGGCTCAGTGAGTCTTCACACAGTGAGCACATGATGTAACTCTCCAGATCAAGACACAGAACACTGACAGTCCCTAAAGCCTCCCTCATCTCCTGCCCTGGTTAAGAGCCCCCATAACAGTGTGTGTCTGAGTCATCTTCGTCTCCCGCCTGTTTAGTGCGCCCGTTCCCAGCAGGTCTCCTGCTTTCTCTCTTGCCCCCTTCAGTTAATTCCATCAACTCAGAGAACCTATCATGTGCAAGTCAAAAGATGTATTTCTCCTGCTCAAAACACTCTGGTGGCTCCCACTTCGCTTGGTGTAAAATCGAAAATCCTTACCATGGCCTGCAAGGTCCCACACAAGCCAGCACCTCTCTCCTACATTCCCCACAGAACTCTCTGCTCCAGTCACACTGACTTCCTTCCTTCCCCGAACGCACTGGACACACTCTCAGGATACACATACAAGGCCATCGTACTTGCTGTTCCCACTGCCTAAAATCCACTTCCTCCCCCCCATATCCTCATGGCTCACTCCATCACTTCCTCTAAGTTTGTTTCCAATTGTCACTTTCTCATATCTGCTTCCACTCAAAGTAGAGTGGCAGAGACTGAATTCACCCTTCAGCATGAAACAACCCAAAACAAACAAACCAGGCAAAACACATGAAACGATTGTTTTCAAGACATTGGGCAATAGGCAATAAAGGTTCATGATCCCCAAGATATGGGGACAAGCAAAGTGAGCTCACAGTTGACCCGGTTTACAGCCTGGGAGAATTTTCAGATCCTAGTGTGGGGAGTAGGAACCCAGGCAGAACTCAAGACTTCCTGAGTTAAGGAGATAGACCTGTGTGACCAGGAGGAGCAAGGAGGCAGAGTTTGCAGGCCAGAGTCCCAGGAGTAGAAAGCTGCACAGAGAGACAAGTCCAGATACCTGAAGAAAGTCCCCTTGAGTGTTGGGCTGAGCACATGTTAGTGCTTTAGTGTGATGAAACTACTCTGAGCTGGGAAAAATCATCTGAAAAGATTAGAGACCAGTGCCCAGCACGAACACAGGACCAGAAATAGTGCCAACCAGAAAAAGCTCATAATTCCTGGGGCATTGGTTAGAGTATGCAGGAAGGTATTTTCTCAATAGTGGGAAATAATTAGTCCTCAACAGAGCATTGTTCTGGACCCACACAAAAAAAACATAAAAGCAAAACTAGAAAGGATAAAGCTGTTTTCAAGTAACTGAATTGCACATCTTAGAGCAAAACTCAAGATTTATAGAAATATAAAAAAGTATACAGCACCCAACAAGGATGGAATGTACAATGTCTGGCATTCAAGGTTTTCCAGACATGCAAGAAAGCAAGAAAACATGGCCCACAATGAAGAAAATAATCAGTCAATTGAAACTGATCCAGAATTAACACAGAAGTCACAGACAAGAACAACAGAGCAATTATTAAAATAATTCCATATGCCTGCATGTGTGAAAGTTAAGGAGAGACATGGAAGATATAAAGACCCAAACTGAACTTCTAGAGATGAAAACTACAATGTCTGAAACAAAAAATATGCTGACATGGTGGAAAAGGTTTAGAGAATTTGAAGACATAGCAAATGGAAACTATCCAAAATTGAGGACACACAGCGGGGGGTGGGGGGGGGTGGGAAGAGTCCAAAGCAATGAGAAGAGCACCAGGAGCTGTGGAACAACTTCAAGAAGTCTAACGAAAGTCCTCAAAGGAGGAAAGAATTGAAAAATAATGACTGTGAAAGTTTCATATTTGGCATAAACTATAAACTCACAGACCTAAGAAGCTTAGCAAACCTCAAGCACAAGAAACAGAAGGAAATTACCTGTCATGATCCAATTGCTCAAAACCGGTGACAAAGAGAAAGATATTAAAAGCCATCAGAGAACAACAACAACAAAAAGGCTGCTGAAGTATAGAGAAACAAAGGTAAGGGTGGTGGAAGATTTCTTGTAAGGGAGAAAATAGTGGATATCTTTTAAGGTACTGAAAGAAAAATCTCACCAACCTAAAAGTCCACACCCATTTAAAATATCTTTCATAAACAAAGGTAATGTAGATGTTTTCAGACATACAAAAGCTGAACGAATTAGTTGCCAGCCAACCTGCATTATAAGAACTGATACAGAAGATCTTTTAGGTCAAAGGAAAACTATGCTAGCCGGGCTCGGTGGCTCAGCCTGTAATCCCGCGCCTTGGGAGGCTGAGATGAGTGGATTGCCTGAGCCCGCGGGTTCGAGACCCACCTGGGCAGGCGAAACCTCATTTCTACAATAAATCAAAAAAATCAGCCGGGCGTGGTAGCGTACGCCTGTAGTTCCGGCTACTCGGAAGGCTGAGGCGGAAGGATCGCCGGAGCCCAGCAAGTCGAGGCTGCGGTGGCCGGAAGCGGCCACTGCACTACAGTCTGGGCGACGGAGTGAGACGCCAACTCAAAAAAAAAAAAAAAAAAAATGACCCACTCACTTTTCAATGGGATAAGCTGAGCCTGGGATGGGGTAGAAACTTGCTCCCCATATTTCAGGAATGCAAGGGCAGAGACAAGGCTAGAAACGTGTAGAACACATGGGACTCTCTCCTGCTCAGTGTGACCAGGCAGAAGGGAGGGCGGGCTGTTTGTGGCAGGATGTGTGGAGCAGGGTTGCATCTTATTTCTCTATCTGCCTGTGTCACTACGAATCATACTGCTGTCTCACACCTGACAGTAATAGTCAGCCTCATCCCTGGCTTGGGCACCCTTAATAGTCAGAGTGGCTGTGTTCCCTGAGTTGGAGATGGACAAATGCTCAGGAATCCCTGAGGGCCATCTATTATCCCCATAGATAACCAGCACAAAGACCTGACCTGGCTTCTGCTAGTACCAGTTATATAATAGTCATTTACATTTTGCCCATGTAGGTGATCT